>PVKU01014270.1:0-18717 GCA_004027475.1 Anoura caudifer
GGTAGAAAATAGACAGGGGGAGGGCAAGAGTAGTGTGGGAAATGTAGAAGCTAAAGAACTTATGACACATGGGCATGAACTAAAGGGGGGAATGTGGGTGGGAGGGGTGTGCAGGGTGGAGGGTAATGAAGGGGGGAAAATGGGACAACTGTAATAGCATAATCAATAAAATATAATTAAAAAAAGAATTATTAATGGTAACAGGGAGTTAATTGCTAAAGGATAAAGAGAACTCTGAAGGGATGGCAGGCATAGGAAGCAGTCACTACTGCTAGGGCTGAGGCAGAGTTTCTGAGGAAGAAAACTCACCTCAAGGTGGAGAGCCAGACCTTGTTATAGACAATTGGCTGTTGCCCCTTGGATGGTGGAGAGGTTGGGTGCTGTTTGCTGGGGATTGAGGGTACCAGTGAGACTCCTGGGAAGCCACCAACTTGGGTGCCAGTGAAACTCACTGGAGGTTGAATACCATCAGATGGCCTGCAAGTCACTGGCCACAGGGAAGGAGCAAATAAGAAGCCACACACCAGAACTGAGAAGCGAAGCCTCCGCCCGCTGCAATACTCATTCAGCACCCTCTACTAGCAAGGGTAATATTGTACCAGATGGGAAATTAAAAATGTTCCAGCATCCAGCTTCAGCACCACAAAGTTGGGCAAAGAGGACTGAATTTGGAGCTGAAAGATAATGAATCAATAACTGGTTACACTTAGCCATCCAAATGTGAGTGGTGTTTGATAAATAGAAGCAATCTCTTTGAAAGGCAATTTGTAGAAGCTTGTTACTTTGGAATTTTAGGATAGTGTCCCAGTAGTAATGGAAGAGAGTACTATATCCTTTTGCATGATGACAACATAAGGTGTCAAAAGAGTGTGACAACAATAGGAACTATAGAATTGGTTAGCCCTGAGGGAGAGGTGGGGAGAGTGCTCAGGAAGGGATGCACAGAGAGCCTCCAACTGTGTTCAGGGGGCTCATGGATGTTTGTTACATTATTCTAGTCTATACCTCTTTGAATGTCTACAATATTTCATGGTAAAGTTAAATGAATAAAATAATTAGTATAAATATAATTTTTAGACAATAAGACAAAGAATCAGAATTGCTTCTTAAAACTGGTTAATATCCTTCTTAATATCTTTTGTAGTTTCTATTCCTGGGATTAGCCCTTAAAACTGGTTTTTCTCAAGGTTCTGTATTGAGCCCTTCTCCACTCTCTCTGCATAATTTTTTAAATCTATTTCAGGACTTTCTTTAACAAGTTGATTTCCCATCTCATCTTTGATCAGAAAAAAAGCAAGTAAATGAGGTTCCTGTTTACCTTAGAAAAGAATATGAACAAATATTACAAGGTTTCCTAATGGGGAGGGGGAGGGAAACAGTACAAACAGGACCCCTTACATTGACAAAGAAAGGTTTTGCTGGAGTTTGCTTGCTTCTGTCCTATCAGGCATTCAATGTAGGAAACAACCTAAATAATTAAAACTTAGATAACTAAATATGTCACTCTTGGGGGGAAAAAGGAAATGAGGAGGAACAGTTGAAGTGAGAAGGGAGTACTAAAGAAGCAATTAATGTCTTCTCTCTAATAAGCTGCAAATATATAGTTGAGGGATTTTAACACTGCTCTCAAGCACAGATATGCCTTGAGGTATACACTCACACAGATACATGTTTACAAAGGCTGATTTTTAAAAAAGCTATATCCAACACACAATAAAACACAAGATTAACACTTATTGAGTGCCCATTTTGTGCCAGACTGCTAAATGGATGCAATCCATTTCAGGTAGAGGCCAGACATCAATGACAAGTGACCCGTGAAACTGATGTAAACATCTATTTAATACAATTAAAAATCACACAGTGGTTATCATTTAACATATTGAGTTCACCAAAAAGTCCATATAACTTTCTCTGTAAAATAAAAGACATATTTTTAATTTTCACCAATAACATTAATATTGATTTGGATAATTTGAGTATGCCAGCTATCTCTTGCATGGCACAATGTTGATTGTTCTCAGTTAACATCTAGAATTGATCACTATCGACTTCAACAGGTCTACCCAACCGTGGAGTATTGTCCAGCAAGAAATCTCCAGCATGAAACTTTGCAAACCACTTTTGACACATTCAATCAGTCACCTTTTCCATACACTGCACAAATCTTTTTTGCATTTCAGTTAAATTTTTATCTTTCTTGAAGCATAAGCTCATTTAATTCTCACAATAATTCCATGAGGGACCTGGCCAGTGTGGCTCAGTTGGAGTGTTGTCTTAGTAAACCAAAGGGTCTTGGGTTTGACTCCTGGTCAGGGCACATGCCTAGGTTGCAGGTATGATCCTCTGTCAAGTGTATGGGAGGCAACCAATTGATGCTTCTCTCTCTCACAATGTTTCTCTCCCCCACACCCCTTGCCTCTCTCTATCCATTCTCCTCTCTCTAAAATCACTAAGCATGTCTTCAGGTGAGGATAAAAAACTATTAAACATAATAATAGTTCCACAAGGTAGGAAGGTTATTACAGTTTACCCTTGAACAATGCAGGGTTAGGGGCACCAATCACCTATGCAGTTCAAAATTCATGTATAACTTTTGACTCCCTAAAAACTTAACTACTAACAGCCTGCTATTAATTATAAGCCTTAATATAAACAGTAAATAACCAATACTACCCAAAACAATTTATAGATTCAATGCAATCCCTATTAAAATGCTAATGACATATTTCACAGACTGAGAACAAACACTTCAAAAATTTACATGGAACCATAAATGACCCTGAATAGCTGCAGTAATTTTGAGAAAGAAGAACAAAGTAGGAGGGATCTCCATACCTGACATCAAATTACATTACAAGACCACGGCAATCAAAACAGTCTGGTACTGGCATAAGAACAGACACAGAGATCAATGGAACAGAATAGAGAGCCCAGAAATAAACACAAGTCTCTATGGTCAATTAATATTTGACAAAGGGGGCAGAAACATAAAATGGAATCAAGATAGGCTTTTCAAGAAATGGTGTTGGGGCCCTGGCTGGTGTGGCTCAGTGGACTGAACGCCGGCCTGCAAATGAAAAAAGGTCCCCGGTTTGATTCCTGGTCAGGGCACATTCATAGGTTGCAGGCCAGGAACCCAGTAAGGGGTGCACAAGAGGCAACCAAACACCGATGTATCTCTCTCTCTCTCTCTTTCTCCCTCCCTTCCTCTCTCTAAAAATAAATAAAATCTTAAAATAAAAAAACAAAGAAATGGTGTTGGGAGATCTGGATAGCTACATGCAAAAAATGAAACTTGACACCACACACAAAAATAAACTCAAGATGAATAAAAGATTTAAATATAAGTCACGACACCATAAAAGTCCAAGAGGAGAACACAGGCAGGAAAATCTCAGATATTCCATGCAGCAATATTTTCACCAATATGTACCCTAGAGCACGGGACACAAAGGAAAGGATAAACAAATGGGACTTCATCAAAATAAAAAGCTTCTGCATGGCTAAAGAAAACATTAGCAAAATGAAAAGGGAACCAACTATATGGGAAAATATATTTGTCAATGATATCTCAGACAGGGATTTGATCTTCAAAATATACAAAGAACTCATGCAACACCACATCAGGAAGACAAACAATCCAATTAAAAAGTGGGCAAAGGACCTGAACAAACACTTTTTCCAGGAGGACATACAGAGAGCCCAGAGACGTATGAAAGGATGCTCAGCATCGCTAGCTTTCAGAGACATGCAAATTAAAACCACAATGAGATACCACTTCACACCTGTCAGAATGGCCATCATAAACAAATTTAAAAAAAGTGCTAGTGGGGTTGTGGAGAAAAGGGAACCCTAGTGCAGTGTTGGTGGGAATGCAGACTGGTGCAGCCTCTGTGGAAAACAGTATGGAATTTCCTCAGAAAACTAAAAATGGAACTGCCCTTTGACCCAGTAATTCCACTGCTGGGACTATATCCTAAGAATCCTGAAACACCAATTCAAAAAAACCTCTGCACCCCAATATTCATAGCAGAACAATTTACAATAGCCAAGTGCTGGAAGCAACCTAGGTGCCCATCAGTAAATGAGTGGATCAATAAACTATGGTACATTCACACAATGGAATACTTTGCAGCAGAAAGAAAGAAGGAGCTCCTACCCTTTGAGACAACATAGATGGAACTGGAAAGTATTAGGCTAAGTGAAGTAAGCCAAGCAGTGAAAGACAAATACCATATGATCTCACCTATAAGTGGAACCTAATCAACAGAACAAACTGGCAAGCAAACTATAACCGGAGACATTGAAATTGACAACAAACTGATAGTAACCAGAGGTGAGGGGAGAGGGAAACAATGTGGGAAAGAAGGGAAAGGGACATAAATGAGCATGAATGAGGGACCCACTGGATAAAGCCAAGGGGGAGTGGGATTGAGGGTGGTAGGTGGGCGTGGGTAGGGCAAGGGAAAGTGGTGGTAGGAAAATGAAGATTACTGTATTTGAACATCAATAAAAAAGTATAAAAATGGTTAACCCATATTTTATATGTTATACATAGTATATAACATATCCTTTTTTTGTTAGGACATTTTAATTTCTTTTGAACATAAGTCACTTTTTGCAAGCTAGGAAACATAATTAAACTAAGGCAGACTAGTCCCCTGGGGATCCAAGCCAAATCTTGTAATCTTCAGTAGAGTGACATCATAACACAAGGTGTTAACAATGGGATTATAAACTCTAACTAACAACCGCTTATCTACATTTTTTCCCTTGGAAAACAGCCAAAAGTCTAGTCTTTAAAGGCATGATATACTGAATACCTTTTTTAAAAAAAATTTAAGTTTTATTGAATTTATTGGTGGTGACATTGGTTAACAAATTTATATAGGTTTCAGATGCACAGTCCTGCGGTACATCATCTGTATATTGTGTTCACCAACCCAAATCAAGTCTCCTTCTATCCCCCTTTATTCCTCCATACCCTTTTCTACCACCTGTAACCCTACTTCCCTCCTGTAATCACCATACACCTCATAGTCTGTGTCTATAAGTTTTTTTTTTTTTTTTTTTTGCTTAATCCCTTTTTCACTCAGCAGAACATCTGAATCTATAAAGGATAGAATTACCCAAATTATATGGTACCCAACCTATTGGTGAACCAGATCAGAACTGGCTAAGGAGCGGTGAACAGAAAGAAAGTGTTTACATTTTCAAAACTTGTTCTTAGGTTTAAAAAGCTCCTGGTTGCTCTTAATAAGAAAGCATGTAAAAATATTATAGATGCGTTTACACTAATATTTGATTTTGCCAAGATCTTTCACTAGAGTATGAAGTTAGAGCATAGAGGATAAGACCCTTAGATATTTTCAAAATAAATTACTTAGTAATAATAAATTTGACATACTGAATTCTTCCATTTGCCACAAGAACAAACTGACAATACAGACTATTTTTGAAAATGCTCAACTCTAAAAAGGATGGCAGCAGCAACACTTTCCACTATAGAATAGACCACCCACTTTCCCCCATTAACATTGCTATTCTTCCATGATACAAGTTCACTTAGAAAAGTTTGTCAGCTTTTAGTCAGGGTCAGGAGATGAAAAACAACATGCCCTAATTAGCTAATTGTAAGCTTGGTTAATGTCTTTAGGATGATGGACCCATAAAACCTTGCCACCATTTTGTTAAACATCTGCAAACCTCAGGATTCCTTAGCCCTTAGCCATAGTTTCTGCTCAGCATCTTAAGCTGAGCTCAGTCCCATCTGACTGCTCCTCAGGGCTGAGGTGGGTGCTAGTCATCAAAGCCTGGAATGTCATCGCAGGAGTAACCCAGGTAGCCTTTGGGTGCATAGCAGGCCATGCGAAGGTGGGAAAATCCCGGCGGGAACACTAGGATGCCAATGATCAGGACAGGAGCACGGATCTGCCCCCATTCCCTGCCCCCCGGCTGATATAGCCCGCTAGCAGGAGGGAGCCTATGATATTGAGAAAGGTGCCAATCAAAAACAGCACTGTAGCAAGCAAAATGGCCTTATATGGGATCTCAGGAGGACTTTTCCTAAACTGAAGGTCAATGTGACCATCATCCGTGCTAGAGAGCCTTGAGTATTTCACTTTACTACTGGGGATTCCAGTAGCCAGGTTGGTATGAGATGGCACCGTAATACGCTGACACAGTGACAATCGGCGCAACGTGTCAAGTTGCCACCAGCCAACAGCTCACTCGTTTACGGATGGAAACAGAGACGCTTGTGACAATGTGTACTACATTCTTATAACCAACCAAATTAGAGAAAAGAAAATGTTATTAAGAAAATCATAAGGAAATTACACTTATAGTATTTACTGAAAATAATTTGTGTATAAGGGGACACACGCAGTTCAAACCCGTGTTGTTAGTCAACTGTACTTTATCTTGCAAAGGAGGAAACTGAGGTTTAGAGAGGTTATATAACTTATTCAAAATTACACAGATTGTAAGTGTCAGAGTCTGGATTCAAGTCTATCGGATTCCAAACATTTTAGCCTCTATTTAGTAAATAAATTTAGTACTGAATTTATGTATCCCTCAATAGAAACTTTAAAATTTATGCTAAAAATCATCTAAGTTCATGGTTTTTTAAAGGTATTGCTTCAGCCATCTTGGGTATTCACACTCACAAAGTATGTGCATTTGTTTTTATAATGCTTCCGATTGATCTAGTGTTGCAGTTTTATTTAGCGGTAGACTCCTTTACTAAATAAAATCTTACAATAGAACATTGAACCAGTCACAGTCCTAGTATGGAAAACTCAACCATAGATGGAAAACTCAAGAAAGAGTGAGTGAAGAGGGTTTAATGAAAGGAGTATTCAAAAATATTGGGTAGGGGAAAGGGAAACCTGCAAAGGAAGTGAAAATACTTCAGGGCTAGCCACCATGGGATGGAATGGCCACCTCTAGTCCTGAAGGGGCAAGAGAGTGCGTAGAGCGGTTACCAGAAGCAGGCGAGAACTGCGGCTGTAAGAGGAGACCATCAGTTGGAAGCTGTGGACTTTGGCAAAGGAATGTAGCTACCACCAAACCACAGCCTAGAAGGAAAGGAGTCAGGGTGATAAACACTTTTGCTTCTCTCTCCTGCCCTCAATCTCCTGAACCCAGTGGAAAGCTAGAGGGCAAGGGAAGCCAAAAGACACAGTCCGGAGAAATCAACTTCCTGGAGACAAAGAGCAAGATGGAGAAGGCCAGAGCATGCATTTAAACAAGCAAACAGAGAATATCCAGCACAAAACCAATATACAAAAACTCATAGAGCAGTGTTGATTGGGGTGGGAGGTTCAAAGCTCCAGCTTGCTTCTCTCTATACTCACTCACAGCAGTCTCTGGGGCACCCTTGTCAAACACTAGTGCTCTGGTCTGGTCCTTATGTTATAAATACCTTGATCGAAATCAACAACAGGTTTATGTGCTTTGCAGAATTGATATGCATGTAGATAAGATCAGCTGGATATAATAGGGCAATGAGACACCAGACATGACCCTGGTTCAGGATCCCAGGCTCTGTAAATAATGTCTAATTGCCCCTGAATCTGGGAAACTGAGGGCTGAATGAAATGTCTATAGAATGTGTAGGCCAGCTGATGACCCATGTTAAGGTGCTTCCTTTGAGTAGCCTCATCTATTATTAAATAGAACCTTCCCAAAGGAGTCCACAATTAAGCTTTATTGTCCTCATATGAGAGAGAGAACTTTATGTCCAAATACATTGAAATCTGCAGTTATTTATAAGACCAAATAAGGAGATGGATGAGAGGGGAGATGAGGGTAAATATACAGGGTAGTCAGGAAGAGAGTTATGTAAACAAGAGAATTTTACTAATCTGTAAAGTGACCTCAGAGTGCCCATCACTAACAAAATCCGAAATCTGATGCTGTTACTGTCAGCCGAGAAGCAATACCCTCCGAATGTGCTCTGAAGTCTGAATCACAACTTGGCCTCCTCATCAGGGGCTGCTGCAGGTCCATCTGTCATTGGGCAGAGCTGCTGAGCACACCCTCTGCCGCTATGCAGAGAAGTCTGACTGAACTAGGATGGGGATGGGCGGGGATGGAGAGGTGCCAGCACACAGGAGCCAGACAGCCAGATATGCTGTCATTGGTACTGCTGACACTAAATCTCTTGGTTCACTGGAGAGTGGGTTTTTGGGGGAGGAGGGGAGATAGAGGGATGTTTTAATCTCAGTAGCTACCATGGCCTTCGCAGGGAACAAAAATAAGCTCAGCAGAGGAGAAAGGCACAGCTGTTCTTTGCTTTCTGAGGAGTCTCCGAATCTCTTATTTTTATTACATTTTGGTGTACCTGCCCAGCCGGAAGAGCACAAGTTACTTCTGTGACAGGCGAAGGTAGAGAACAAGGCGGTTTGAGATGCAGCCTCTATCCCCTTCCATGCTACTGCCTCAGGCCCTGTCCCTTCACTGCATGTCTCTCCTCCAAGTTGGTGAGTTTTATTTCACTGATATAAAGCATTTGTCACACATGAGTAGAATCAAATCATTTTACAGCTGTTATCACATTTAGTCCTCAAAGCAATATTATGAGGGAGGTACTCTTATTACCATGTGTCTATTCAGATGGGAAATTAGGACTCGGAGAGGTTAGGAAACTCAGTACATAAGCAGCAGGCTGGAATTTGAATCCCAGTACCCTGATTTCAGTACCTGTGCACTTAACCACTAGACCATTCTGTTACTTTTTTAAAATTATTTATTTTTTAGAGAGGGGAAGGGAAGGAGAAGGAGAGGGAGAGAAACATCATTGTATGGTTGCCTCTCATGTACCCCCTACTGGGGACCTGGCCCTGAAACCCAGGCATGTGCCCTGACTGGAAATTAAACTGGTGACCCCTTGCTTCGCAGGCTGGCACTCAATCCACTGAGCCACACCAGCCGGGGTTCTACCTTTTTCTTGTATGGTTATTGTTTTGCTGCTTCTGTTCTCTGAGCCAGACTGAACTCCTTGTTTCTGACCCTGGACCAGCCATTTAATTGTTGATTTCCAATGATTTCTTCTGTCACAGATGCTGAGAAGGGAAGGCCAGATCCCCCTCACCTGGCTTTTCTCTCCTCCACAAGAGAGGCAGTTGGAGGCCATCCTGGGGGAAAGTCGGTCCTGGGTCAGTGAGCAGGAAAGCACCCAGACCTCTCCCTCAGAGGTCACACCTCATCAGCTTAGAATCCCATGTTCAGATCCTAATTTTAAATGCAGACCCTGCCTAGAAATATTCCACTGAATCCAAAAGCCTCCCCAAGCCCCCTTATAAGGGAAAGGAAGCTGCACTATTAGCCTGAATATGGAAATGCCCATAAAAAGTAATGCTCATGTGGCAAAACTGAGTCAGAGAGAAGAGGAAAATGAATCACGCACCAGATTCACCTTATCAAGTACTTTCAGAAAATGAAGACTGATTTAAGTATTTATGTACAGAAATTTGAATACAACTCATGGGTTAGAGAGACCTTTCAATTGGTTATTTAAAACAGTGAAAATTACTGAAGAAAATAAAAAATTTAGGCATCTATTTAGCATTTCCTGAAAAGAGTTAGACAATGTTTATGTTTCATATGTGCATTTTAGTATTATCAGAATAGATTTTAAATTGTTTGCTTTCTATGTATGTCGTGAAACTTCATGATGCAATTCCATGTCCTCTGCCTCCTTTTATTCCCTAGGTAACATTCTGGTATATTTTGCATATGCATATATTCATACTAATGTATTCATTCATATACAAATGAAAACATTAATTTAAGAAGATTTGAGAGAAAGTTTACATGAAAGCAGCTAGTTTACCACTTTTGTTTTGCTTGCTCTATCTGACCCCTCTATATGGTACAGGCTTTATCCTCTGCTTTTGAGAATAAAAAGGCATGTAGAATTATATACATTAGGGGGAATATAAATGGTTATTCATGGCTTTAGTCTCTAAAGCTTAATCTCAGCCCTAGAATTTATTTTATTTTTTTTTTGTATTGGGGAACATCTGGTTTTAGGGAAGAGAAATATACTTAAAATAGCTCAAGTAAAGGGGGATTTGGACTTTATTATAAGGATACAGAAGCCTCAGAAGAACCAAATCAACAAACTACAGCAATAGCCATTCTCAATTTTCAATCTAGTGTTCCACCATAAACACAATACCATATGATCTCACCTTTAACAGGAACCTAATCAACAAAACAAACAAGTGAGCAAAATATAACCAAAGACACTGAAATTGAGAATGGGCTGACAGTCACCAGAGGGGAGAGGGGAGGGAAGATCAGGGGAAAAGGGGAAGGATTTATAGGAACAAGTATAAAGGACACATGGACAAACACTAGGGGGGTGGAAATGGGAGGGAGGTGAGACGGGCTGGGGCAGTGGTCTGGGATGGGAGTAAAAGACAGAAAACTGTACAAGAACAACAATTAAAATTAAAACATTTTTTAAAAACATTATTCAGCTGCCAATGCCCTCAACTATGCTTCTTTTTAAATCAACTGGTCCTTTTCAAAATGACTAATGTGATTTTGTCATTTCCTGCTTGGAGGACTCCTTTGGCTCCACAACACCACAGTGTGAAGTCCAAATGCCTCCATAGCACACACAGCTTCTCACAACAAGCTCCAGCCTGTCTTCCCACACCCACCTCCAGCCACTCTTCTGCCCCACGCACAAGATGCCTGGACCACTGACTGGCAGCCTGTTGAGAAATGTGGGCATTATATATTTAATGTTCTTATTGACCCTGTGTATTTAGACAAATTTCACAGTACTTTGAATATGATATGGTTCCACATCATTACTTTCTACTATTCATTACTTGTATATCTATTACAATTACATTATAAGCTAAGCTGGATTTTGAACTAGTCTAAGACCCTAATCTACTGCTTCTGATTAGTTCCATAAGTATTTGCAAAGCACTTACCATATGCAGGCATTCTCAACATTTATTACATAAAGATGCAAAGTAAAGTCCTTGATTTTAGGACATTCACAGTCAAGCTGGGAAAGAAGACAGGCAGGTAAACAAATAACTGTAATACAATGTGACAAGTGAGGGAATAGAAATATACATGTAATACTCTAGGAATGCAAGATAAATTAATTTTTCCTGAGGTGTCAGGGAAAACTGCAGGGAGGAGAGTTGAAATCTGAGCTGGGAACTCAGTAAGAGGGAGGAGGGAGTTTCAGGTACAGAGCGGCAAAAGCAAAGGTAAGAGTCATACACAGACACCTGCCAGGACATCAGCTAACCCTGAACCACTATCCCTTTTCTCTCCCTGAGGATTTGTAACAAAGGGTTGAGTAGGCTTTTCTTTTGAACTTACAAAACCCAAGACATCGCACTGTATTCTCTTTTTCTGTCGACAGCGAGTGTTGAGTTCAGACTCCAGTGACTCCTCTATACCTACATGTCTGAAAGAAACCACCCTCAGATTCCAAGGTAATTCCCTTCTATAGGACAGTCCCACCTGATTCCAAAGTGCTTTATGCATGGTATCTCTCTTTCTAGAGAAAAAAGAAGAAATTTAATTTCTGAAAAGTTTCCCTGTTACATATGAGCATTTCTTTTCAGAACATTGGTTCTCATCCTTGACTGTTGGATTAAACTAGGTAGATTTTAAAGATTCTGATGCCTAGCTGGATCCCAAAACAATTAAACCAAAATTTTTTAAAGTAAGATCCAAGCATCAGTATTTTTAAAGCCCCCCCTGCCAGATGATTCCAATGTAAAGCTAAGGTTAAAAACCACTGATTCAGAATTTATGGGGACTTTCCCTTGAATATAGATGTTTAACTAATCATAACTCTTAAGCTTCTCTGACAGGAGTTGGATTACTTGTTGATTTAGAGGTGAAATGGAAAAACATTGGTTTTATTCACCCAAAGTAAAATTTATTTCTTCCTGTTTGGGTTTATTTCAGTCATATAGTCTCCCTCAATGATCCTTTCCCAGATGTGCTTCTATCTTTCTTTCAGGCTCATGTTTCAGGTTAGAAAACAGGTTTTAGCCAAGTGGGTTTAAGAAAAAGGTCCGCAGCCTCTCCCATCTCTGGTTCATTACTTCTGTAATGAAAAGATCCCCTTGGTTTAAGGATGAAGACTCCTGGGTTTTCACCCCACTTGAGGGTATTCTTTAGAACTAAATGTCCACAGTTCCCTCCTCACATCCAGCCTGGTCTGAGGCCCTGACCCATAGGTTGAAATCTGGACCAGTGTAGGCCTTTCCACTGTCTACTCCTCCCAATGTGCTGTGAGCAAAGGGATGAGGGGAACAGAGAGATCCTGACCCCAGAAGATAAGGGAAGAACTTCAGGTTAGGAGGAGATGGATAATCAACTCTCATCCTGAGACATGGGGCCTGGTCTCTGCCCCTTTCTCCCTGATTTGAGGGGAGAGATTGTGAGAAGACAGACTTCAAAGAGGGCTGAGCAGAGGAGAGAAGAGTAAGCCAATTATCTAGTACACCAGAAAGTCAGAGGCAGAGTGGGGAAGGGAGAACATCAGAGCCCCAGCAATCACAGTGACAGTGATGGAAAACCACGCCCAGACCAGACAAGAGTGCTGACGCAGCAGTCTGTTGAGTCAGAATGAACTGACTTCTCATCAAACTAACCAGCTAGAGCCTGTGTATGAGGCAGCCCACACAAGTGTTGGCTGTGGCCTGGCTGCTCATTTGTCAGCACTGAAGTGACATTACGCAAATTTACAGGCAGATGCCAAACTTGATGAAAACTCATGATTCACTCAGTGTCTGTAAGATATACACAGCTAACTGCATGACATCTAAGGCCCCTTCTGGCTTTTTAATTTTAAGGTTCTGTGATCCCAAGTGAATTCCATGAACCTGACATGTCCCAGAAAGTGCACTTGGGAGAATTTCCAAAGAGCTCTGTACACATGTTGAGTGTGTTTCATGCAAAAAATTAGTGGTCACCATGTGAAAAGAAGGAAAGTGTCCAGAGGCAGTTTCCACCAAGGGGATGGCTGCTTCTGTGTGCCGTTCTTCCTAGGCAGCCCTCTGAACAGTGTATAAATGCAGAGCCAGTGTCTCTGATCAGTCCTCACCCAAGGAATGAGATTGTTTTTTTCTGGCAGAGATCTGGCTGTTCTTCTTCCTGGTTGCCTATAGATAGTATTCCTTGGGGGGTCATACTCTAGAAGGCATACCCACCTCCCATTGCTATTAGCAATCTGTCCATCCTTTTGTGGCTTTCTAAGCTTACTTTTTCAAAGGCACCATGGGAGTCCTGGTCTTTATTTCTGATCCCTCCAGGTAGTAAACATTGTGTCACTGCCTTCTGGACTGAGAACCAGAGTCAGCAAAGAACTCAGAGGAAATGGGGGTTCTGCGAGGATGGAAGCAGACCATGTGTTACCCCCACATGCATAACAGGTCTCTGTTCTCACGCTGAGGTAGCAGCTGCATCACCGCATTCTATCCCCAGCAGACCTTTGCTTTGCTCTCTTTTTAATCACTTATTCTGGCTGTTCTCTTCCTGCCAAAAACAATTCATAATGATTTCTCATATAATGCTCCTCTCATCATGGTGCAGCCTAAACAGTGAAATTACATTGAAAAGAATAAACAGAAAATCCTGCTTACACAATTCTTTAACTACATGTGAAAACCAGGAGAAAGGCTTAAAATATTTCACTTCCAATCATGAATTGGGAACATTGGTAGAATTTGGATTGTAATCACTTTCTTTAAAAAAATATATTTTCTACTTCATGAATTTTCTTATAGTAAAATTTTTCAATACAATCCCAACTACTGAGACTGGGTTCACCTGAGGATGTTTTCTATGGCTGTATATTTTTTAGGAGACAAAGTACAAGAAAAATAATTAGACATCATGGATTTAATTTTTAAGAGTAATTTTAAAGCATATCCTGAATTCCATAATGCATTGGTGCAATCTTACAAACATCTTTTGGGTATATCATTTGTAATAATAAGTGATGAACAGTCAGAAAGATTCACTCATGCTACAAAACCATCAAACTTTGAGGAAACATTAAATTTGCTGTTAATTCCATGTCTTCAAATTATTCAGAGTTGTGGGAACCAATAACTTGAGCTCCAAAGGGAAAGTTACTTTTCCCTTTTACAAAAGTAACTATAGGCAGTTACTTTTGCCATGCCTTTAGATAAGGCACATCTCTCTTTAAAAAAATCCAGGTTGAATGAGAGAACTCAAAGAATCTGGGAGTTTTGAGCCAAAGAAAAAGAAATTTGCTCTGATAGGGGTGGAGAAAGCAAGTTAGGCCAGTTCTAGGAAACAGAATATAACTAGACTCCCAGAGTCTCATAGTCAAGATAAGACTGGAATTTGAGAGGGTAAGTAGGAGATGAGAATTTGCACCATGCCTTCAGACCAAAGTGTACTTTAGGATAAAGAGATTTGAAAAGCAAATAAGTTTTTGCTATCTTTATTAGGATCCTTAAGACCAAAAATATATGCTCTACTTTAAAAATTAGATCATTGTAAGATTATCATTCTTATTTATTTTCTCACTGTATTAATCACCTTTATCCATTTCTTTACAAATTCTTTTTCTACCTTACATTATATAACTTCTTCATTACAGCCTTTGATTTTGGACTATATCTCTCTGTCCTACCTGGCCCACTATTATATGATTACATTTACTGAGATGGAAAAGAAGCCTATTATATAAAGAATCATCTGTAAGGTGGAAAGATTTTCCTAACTAAATTAGCAAAAAAAAAGTCTATCTCACAGGACTATTACAGAGTAAGTTTTAATAATTATAGAAAATAGTAAATGAGCCTGAGGATTGGGAACAGATCACTTTTGTCCAGTTAAAAATAGTGGCAAGATAAAAGAGAGAGTAATTTCCTCTATGACAAGGAACTATGGACAAAGAAGTATAAAATCACAAATAGATTTATTTATAATGGTGTACAAGCATACAGATAAAGAAGTTATCTCAGGAGCCAACATGGGATCCTAAAACAATCATTTTCCTTAGTTAAGATTAGTTCAAATAAAAGGAATTCTAAAGTCAAATTGTAATCTCATTAAACCTCTTAGAATGTCTTGATAAGATGATTTAAGATAAGATGATGGTTTAGTAAGATGAGATAAGATAATGAGATGATGGTTTGGTAAGTGGGTTGAAATTTCTTTAGAATGGGTCACTTTCTCCTACTAAGACTGTGAATTCAATGACAGAAAAGAGCATGTTTTACATTTCTTTGTACCTCTGACACTTACTTCAGTGCTTGACAAATAGTAAGTACCCATTCCATTTTACCTGAATTCATAGGCACTTAAACAAGACTACTCACAGTAAACTTTTTAATGGATTCTGGTTAACCACAAAAGAATTTTTAAGTGGCATGTTTAAAATTCTCTGTGCATGACCATTATCCTGTTCAACATTCTAACACTAGCAATGAATAAATAAAATTTAAAGGCAAGTGGTCCAGTACATAAGAATCAGAAACTAATAACCAGAAAGAGAATTGTGGTCCTATGTCTCATATACCTAATATGATATGGATACAGACTAGATGTTCAATAGCTATTTTCTTAACTTTTTAAACATGAATTATGCTATTCTCAAGGTTTAACATCTATGGTGGTTGGGACCACTAGATATCCACATTTTGACCCTGATTTACACCATATACTAAAATTAACTCAAAATGGATTAAAGACCTACATGTAAGAGTTAAAACTATAAAATATTAGAAGAAAACATCAATGTAAATCTTCATGATCTTGGATCACAGAGTGGTTTTTTTAGATATAACACCAAAAGACTCAACAACAAAAGAAAAAAGTAGATTAAATTGTACATAATCAAAATTTAAAAACTTTTGTGTTTCAATGGACATCAACAAGGAAGTGAAAAGGCAACCCATAGAATAGGAGAAAACATTCTCAAATTGCATGTACAATCAAGGACTTGTATCTAGAGTCTGTATAGGATTATTAAACTCAATAATAGAAAAATAGATAACCCAGTTTTCTTTTTTATCAAATGAAAATGTTATTTTTTTATTTTAATTGTTGTTCTTGTACAGTTTTGTCTTCTTTTCCTGTCCCAGCCCACTGCCCCAGCCCTCCCAACCTCCCTCCCATTTCTACCCCCCTAGTTTTTGTCCATTTGTTTTTTTATACTTGTTGCTCTAAACCCTTCCCCTTTTTCCCTGGAATTCACTCCCCTCTACCCTCTGGTGACTGTCAGCCTGTTCTCAATTTCAGTGTCTTTGGTTATATTGTGCTTGTTTGTTTGTTTTGTTGATTAGGTTCCTGTTAAAGGTGAGATCATATGGTATTTGTCTTTTACCTCCTGGCTTATTTTGCTTAGCATAATGCTCTCCAGTTCCATCCATGCTGTTGCAAAGGGTAGGAGCTCCTTCTTTCTTTCTGCTGCATAGAATCCATTGTGTAAATATACCATAGTTTCTTGATTCATTCACTTACTGATGGGCACCTTGGTTGCTTCCAACACTTGGCTATTGTAAATTGTGCTGCTATGAACGTTGGGGTGCATAGGTTCTTTTGGATTGGTGTTTCAGGGTTCCTAGGATATAATCCTAGCAGTTTTCAAATAGGCAAAAAATTTGAATGGACATTTCTCCAAAGAATTTTACAAATGACCAATAAGCATATGAAAACATGTTCAACATTTTTAGCCATGAAGGAAATGTCAAACAAAACCACAAGGACATACCATTTTACACTATAGAATAACTATAATTTTTTTTAAATTGTTGTCTAACAAATGTTGGCACTAATGTAGAAAAGTTGCTCATAAACTGGTGGGCATGTATAAATGGGGCAGCCACTTTGGAAAACAGTTTAGCAGTTTCTCAAACAGTTAAACATAGAGTTAGCATATGATCCAACAATTTCACTCTTAGGTTTATATCCAAAAGAAATGAAAACACGTGTCCGCACAAACACTTGTACATTGGTATTCATAGCAGCATATTCACAATAACCAGGAAGTGAAAATAACCCAAATGTCCATCATCTCATGAATGAATAAATAATGTCCATACAATGGAATATTCTTCAGCAATAAAAAGAACATATGTGACAACATATTGTATGATTTCATTTGTATATTTGCATACCCAAGGCCTTTTTTTCATTGCTTTTAGAGAAAAAGGAAGGGAGAGAGAGAAACATTCATTTGAAACAGAAGCATCAATTTGTTCTCTCATGGGTGCATCCTGACAAGGAATCGAAGCCACAACTTTTCAGTTACAGGATGATATCCAATCAACTGAGCTACAGTGGTCAGGACTGTATGATTCCATTTAGATGAAGTGTTGAGAATAAATAAAGCTATAGAAATAGAAAATAGATTAGAGGTTGGCTAGGGCTGGAGATGATGAGAGGATTCAAGGGTGACAGCTAGAGGGTTTCTTTCTGGGATAATGAAAATCTACATTCATAGTGACATATGCACAACTTTGTGAAATATACTAAAATTCATTGAATTTTACACTTTGTGAATTGTTTTGTATGTGGATTATACTTATACAAAGCTATTTTTTTTATTTTTTAAAGCATTTTACTGACTTCCGGCCAAGATGGAGGTGTAGGTAGACCCACTGTGCCTCCTTGCACACCCAAATTAAGGACAACAAAAATTTAGAAACAGAAAAACAAACAGAACTGACAGAAAATTGAACTGTATGGAAGTCAAACAACCAAGGAGATAAATAGACACATTCATCCAGACCTGTAAGAGGGGTGGAGTCGGCAGCCAGTGGAGAGGGGTCATGGCAGGAAAAAGCGGTGGCTGTCAGACCCTGGGTGTGGGGTGGCAGTGGGCAAACCCAGTGAGGCATGCAAGGTGGTTAGCTGACCATGGTCACAGATTTGCATGCAGATAAACCAGGCAAAACTGGGGAGCGAGACATACCACACAACCCAGGGCCCCAGCAAGGGGAAATAAAGTCTCAAACAACAATTGAAAACACCAGTGGGGGTTGAGGTGCTGGAAGAGACTTCCAGACTCACAGGAGAGTTCATTGGAGAGACCCACAGGGTCCTAGAACAGATACAAGCCCACCCGCATGGGAATCAGCACCAAAAGGGCCCAATTTGCTTGTGGGAAGTGACAGAAGGCACTGAAATCTGAGAGAGAGAGTGGAGCAAGAACCATTGTTCCCTCTCAGACACCTCCCCCACATACAGCATCACAACCCAGCAAGTGGGCTGCCCCGCCCTGGGGAACACCTAAGGCTCCACCCCTCATACTTAACGTGCAACCAGACCAAAAGAAAATGGCCCAAACAGAAGAGCAGATCAAACCCCAGAGCAAATACATCTAAGCGACAAAGAGATAACCAGCCTATCAGATGCACAATTCAAAGCACTGGTGATCAGGATGCTCACAGAATTGGTTGATTTTGCTCACAAATTAGATGAAAAAATGAAGGCTACAATAAGTGAAATGAAGGAGAATGTACAGGGAACCAACAATGATGGGAAGAAAACTGGGACTCAAATCAATGGAGTGGACCAGAAGGAAGAAAGAAACAACCAAACAGAAAACAATGAAGAAATGAGAATTCAAAAAAATGAGAGGCTTAGGAACCTCCAGGACATCTTTAAATGTCCCAACATCTGAATTATGGGGGTACCAGAAGGGGAAGAGGAAGAGCAACAAGTGGAAAACTTATG
>PVKU01014271.1:0-24019 GCA_004027475.1 Anoura caudifer
ACATGAACTAAAGGGGGGAATGTGGGTGGGAGGGGGTGAGAAGGGTGGAGGGGAATGATGGAGAAATGGGACAAATGTAGTAGTATAATCAATAAAATATAATTTAAAATTTAAAAAAAAAGAATGCTTACTAACATCTAAGTCAGTGAAGAGAGGAAACTGTCCATTAAAAAAATCATCTCAGTCTCAAGAAACCAGTAAGAATTTTTAAAACAAAGTATAATAATTGAGACTCCCAAGAAAGCCCCATTTTCTACACCAACATTTAAACTGTTTACCCTGTCTTCTACTACTTCTGATTTTTTAAGGTAAAAAACAAAATGGACAGTTTAAAAAACAGTTAACAGTCAAGTTTCTTAAGAAGATGTGGATATATTATAAACCCATAAAAACTGAGGTTAAGATACAAATAATGATAACCAACCTTTAGCACATGAATAAAAATCATATAAACTAAAAAAAAATTTATAGAAGTAGGAGCCAAAGGTTAATCTTTCACTCCTGTAAAAGTTTAAATGTCAAGATTTATTGAGTTTCTAAAGTCTTCATTTCCTCTTTTGGACTAAACAGGCATCTTACAAGGGACTGAGAACAGCGGGCAGAAGTTGAACTTAGGTATGAAGGAACACAGCTGACAACAGAGCCAAACTACCTGCAGTAGTAAAGATACTCCATTAAAGGCTAGACCTTTATGGAAAATTAAAACTAAGGGTCTCTATAATTTTTTAGTCATTAGTAACATCACTTTTTCACACCACAGCAGAGTCAAATCAGGGATTAGAACAGTCTGATTCCCAGAGACCTAGCACACTAGCTAGTTGATCATGGTGTTCCTAAGCAGTGAAAGAGATGGGAACATCTACTAAACTCTTTTTTTTCCTAGTTAAACAATGGTTTTATTGCTTGAAACTCTTAATTGATCTGTACACAGGTCTAGGTCAAGTGAACAAGAAACTAAATCTGCATCTTTAAAAAGACAGAGTCAGGCCCTGACTCATGTAGCTCAGTGGGTTCAGTGTCATCCTACAAATCAAAAGGTCAGTTTAGTCAGAGCACATGCCTGGTTTGAGGGTCAGGTCCCCAGTTGGAGGTGTGCAAAAGACAACCACAGATGTTTTTCTCCTTCTCATTTCCCTCCCTTCCTTCCTTTCTAAAAAATAAATAAAATCTTTTTATAAAAGAGAGAGTCACACCCCCTCAATCAATCCCAAGATTTGAGACCAGAACCCTCTGAATGACTAGTATCGTTGAGGAAAGATCCCACTACACTGACAAAAATTTACAGTCATTCTCCCAGCCTTTTACCAGGGTGACTGTACACTGGGGAAAATGGAATAAAGACTTTTCAAGGATTACTAGATACTGGCTCTGACTTGACACTAATTCCAGAAGACCCAAAACATCACTGTGGTCCTCCCAGTCAGAATAGAGGCTCATGAAGATCAAATGATCAACAGTGTTTTTGCTCAGGTCTGTCTGACAGTGGGTTCAGTGGGTCCTTGAACCCATCCTGTGGTTGTTTCCCTAATTTCAGAATGCATAACTAAGACACACACTCAGCACCTAGCAGAATCCCCATATTACTTCTTAAATGACCCCAATTTGGCAGATAGCACTGTACCCCTTTAACTTACAAAATCATCTTCAGCAACACTCCCCTCAAGAAAAAATTTGTCTAAAGAAAAGAAATTGGACTTATTTTAAAACTGTCAGCACTATCACAACCCAGTACAATTTTTATAACTATAAGCCAAGGTAACTGATAACCAGCCTTTATATTACCTAATCTAGAAAACCAGAAATGTTCAATTGAATCAACTGGCTTACTTCTAATAACAACAGTAGCAAACATACTTGTGTGGCAAACAGATAGTGATGAAGTCCATTTTTTTAAAATTTACTGTCTGCAGAGTGAGAGAGGGGGAGAGAAATAATCCATTTGTTGTTCCACTTACTGATGCATTAATTGGTTGATTCTTATATGTGCCCTGACGGAAGATTAAACCCATAACCTTGGCATACCAGGATGACACTCTAACCAATCTACCCAGCAAAGGCCTGAGGTCCATTTTGACTTCCATTTAATCTTGACCAAAGCGGTACAATTTTATTGTATTCTTAAAACTAACTTTACATTGTATGTCACTTACACATCAAAATAAAAAGTACCAGCACCCCCTCAAAAAAAAAAAAAAAAGTGGGATAATTTTAAAATTTAACTGATTTTGTGTTTTAGTAAGCAAACAAAAATATTACAGTATACTGTCAAGAATATCCTTAACTCCCCTGGCCAGGTGGCTCAGTTGACTGGATCACTGCGCTGTGCACCAAGAGGCTGGGGGTTCAATCCCTGGTTGGGGCATGTGCAGGAAGGCAGTCAATCAATGCTTCTCTCTCACAGAGATGTTTCTCTCTCCCCTTCTCTCTAAAAATCAATAAACATATCCTCAGGTGAGGATTTAAAGAAAAAAAATCCTTAACTAATACGAATGATTTTCAGTAATATTTCAGTCATGCCAAATCCTAACTGTGATTTAGTAACATCCATTCCCAAACAACAAGCAAGCCCAACAATCAGAACATGAAATCCTTTAACTGTCTTCTCTCCTGGAAACCTGCCTACAGAAGTCTCTAATTTACTCAAGATCTGGTGTATATGTATGTATCAAAAAAACAATAAAATGTTGTCAAGGACAGGGAGAAAGTTTAACCCTCATGCACTGCTGGTGGGGATGTAAAAATGGAGCAACAGGTATGGAAAACACTGGCAGTTCCTCAAATGGTTATACTAATAACTGAAAGGCAGAGAGATCCTTAGTTTTACATTAGCTCCAGCCTTTAATGGAGTATCTCTTAACCATAAAACCCAGCAATTCCACTCCTAGGAATATACCCAAGAGAAATTAAAACACATGCACACACAGACCTGTACATGAATGTTCACAGAACCATTATTCATAATAGTAAAAAAAAAAATAGAAACAACCCAAATGTCCACCAACTGAAGAATAAACAAAATATGGCTTAACCATACAATGAAATATTATTTGGTAATTTTAAAAAAATCGCCCTGGCTGGTGTAGCTGAGTGGACTGAGCTCAGCCCTGCGAACCAAAGGATCACGGTTCAATTCCCAGTCAGGGCATATGCCTGGGTTGCAGGCCAGTTCCCAGCAGGGGACGCACGAGAGGCAACCAACATACTGATATTTCTCTCCCTCTCTCCTTCCTTTCCCCTCTAACGATAAAATAAATAAAATCTTAAAAAAAAAATGGAGTTTGGCCCTGACCCTTGTAGCTCAGTTGGTTGGGTGTCCTCCTACAAAGCAAAGGGTCACCAGTTCAATTCCTGGCCAGGGCACACCTGGGTTGCGGGTTTGGTCCCCATTCAGGGTACCTACAAGAGGCAACCAATCCATATTTCTCTCTCACATTGATGTTCCTCTCCCTCTCTCCCTACCTTCCTGTCTACAAATGAATGAATGAATGAATCTATATTTTTAAGAAATAAAGTTCATACACATGCTATAACATGAATGAACCTTGAAAAAATGCTGAGTGAAAAAAGCCAGTTACAAAGGACCACATATTGTATGGTTCCATTTACCAATATATGAAATGTTCAGATCAGGCAAATCTATAAATGAAAAGATCAGTGGTAGCCTACAGTTGAGAGTGATGGGGGTTTTGAGGGTGACAGCTATGGGGTGAGGGTTTGTTTCTTCTTGAGGTGATGAAAATGTTCTAAAATTTACTGTAATGGTTACATAGTTCTGTAAATATACTAAGCCACTGAACACTGTATGGTATGTGAAATATAACTCAATAAAGTTGTTAAAATAAAAAGATCCAGTGTAATTTTGCAGAACACAGGAAGTACTTACAACTGTGGGACAGTACCACTATCTTGGTAAATACAGAAGAACCCACATCAACCTTCCCTCCAGCACTTCCTGATCACCCATGGAAAGGATTTAGGTTACCGGTTTCTCCCCCTAATTTTCCAATCCTTTATCCCATTCGTTATTTCTTAAAATGAGTGACAAAACACTGTTCTACAAATGTATTTGCAGGATGATTATTTATAGAATAGTGAATCTACACTAGGTCTACATATAGCAACATGTATTTGAAATCAGTATTGTATGTTTTACAATGGGTAACTATGTATGCAATTAAGTACAGTATTTTAAAAATCTAGATAAATACCAAACTTCTGAGAACTATTACAGTTTTCAGCATTATATAAGTATGCATGCATTCCTTATAAACTGAAAACCAATCATTAAAAAGAAAAATAATCCTAAGGAAAAGAAGTATCACTTCAATAAACATAGAATCAATAATCATATGGAGGTACTACTATAGGTTTCACTACAAAGCTTAAAATTTAGCCTTTAACCTCTCTCCTTATGCTAAAAAATTCTTTCATAGATTAGAAACTAAAGTTTAGTATTTACAGATCAAAAGAGATACTTTATACAAAATCCTAGGGTACATTCACAGTAAAGACAACATAGAAGAAATGGTCATAAAACTAAGAACAAAAAATGTAAGACTCACTTAATCCAGATTTAAAATATTCAAAAGGTACATAACCCTGAAGAAAGTTTGATGTCAATAAGTTTAAGTTCCTGGCTTTTACAGTTTTTGAAACATTCATTAATTAATCTGTGAGAAACAAACCCACTGCCACCTCCTACAGGAAACAGTTAACAAGATTCCTATTGTAGAGACCAATATATTGGTATGATGATAGAGGGCAGGAGTCTAAATCGCAGTTCTGCGACTCACTGATTTTGATACAATCTACAGCAAGTCAATTGCTCTCTCTGAGACTCAGTCTACTTATCCATAAAAAGTCAGGAAAACATCATTAATGCCCTTTATGCCCTGCCCCCCTTCAAGGGCTGGAATATAAGATAGTAATTTAAGTTTATATAATCAGTGACTCTACCTTCTACACACACTACTTAACTGTTTCCAGTTTCCACCTATCTGGATAGGGAAAAGACAGTTGGAAGATTTTCCACCAAAGCACAGCAATCTCATGTGTTCACCTTCCAATCCAAAAATTATACTAGTATACAATCACTCAGGATGGTAGCACATTTATAACCTACGTAAAGACTCTTTGCCAGGTAACCGTTACTTATTGCCCCTAAAGACCATTGTTTCCCAAGGCACATACCTCATGGGTCACAGTTAAACTAACATGGCAATTTAAACAGGTTGACAATGACTTGGATTCAAGTGTATTAAACTCACTTTAAAAGTGGTGCCTCGATATATCAGCTATGAGGAGTACCATTAATCACATCACCAACAGTTTGTTTTTTCTTCTGAGAGACTTGCTTTTAAAATAAAATAGACAGATAAAAAATTAGCATTATAAAAATTAATCTCACTTACTTGCATTTCCTGAATGAGAAACAATGGGATGGCCCAGGGATGTGACCAATAGAAAAATGACTGAGAACAGCTGGTACCTACCGACAGTTTAAAGTCAGATAGGTGTGGGACTGAATCACTGAACCACAGTATGAAACAGGCAAATCACTTAAGCTCTATGAGCTCTGGTCTTCTCATCTGTGATAAAAAAGGAAAAACCACCCACCTTAGGGATATTGCAAGGATTAAATAAAATAATACTATATACTGCGGTGGGGGTAAAACAATGCCTGAAATATAGCTGGTACTCAATGAAGATTAGTTACCTCTTTCCCCCTATATAGGAAGGAGTATGGGAGGATATGCATGACCCATCCTTTATATGAAATTTTAACCAACCAAGCCAAATGCCAAACATATATTAGAATAAAATAGCCTGTTCCACATAGAGGCCTGATTATTCAACAAGTCACAATATTTAAGATCTAACTAGAAGGAAAAGGCTTTGAACCATTCATCTAAAATAAAAAATGCTAAACCAAAGCTAGAAATCCACCACCCTGAAACTATTTCTCCCTTCAATCTTCACTAGATTATAAACTCATTAGGGCAGAGAATCATTTATTTTTCCCACTACTATATCCCTAGCACACTTACCTATTACATAATAGGTATTTAATAAAGGTATGCTCACAAAAAAAATCAATCTTCTTTAATACTGTGTACCTCAATGTTCTCATTCACAAAATGCAAATACAAGGTAACTTCTATTACAAAAAAACTCTAAGAAACATTCTCACTCTTCTGTTCCTGGGAATATTTTTAAAATTTATACTATTTGGTGCTATTATAAATAGTACTGCTATTTAAATTTCAATTACCAACAGTGCATTGTTAGTATATAGACATACAACTGATTTTCAAATATTGATCTTGTACCCCAGCTAAACTTAAACCCTAGTAACTTTTTATTGTTTACTCTGAACTTCATACATTCACAACCATGTCATCTATAAGATACTTCTAAAAAATAAATAAAAACATAGCTTTACTTTTCCTTTCCAATCTGTAAGCTTAATCCTTTTATTTGTCTTAATTCACTGGCTATGACTTTCAGAACATGTTGAATAGAAGTCATGAGAATGGCTACCCTCGACTTGCTCTGGACATTAGGTTGAAAGCATTCAATCTTTTACCATTAACTATTAGATTTAATGTAGGTTTTTCACAGATGTCTTTTAACAAACTGAGGAAGTTCCCTTCTATTCCCAGCTAACTGAGAGCTTTTATTACAAATTAGTGTGGAACTCTGTTCAAATGTTTTTTATGCATCTATTAGTAGGTCATTTAGCTTTTCTCTTTTATTCTATTAATATGGTAAATTACGCTGACTTTTACTGTTAAATCAACCTTGCAATTGGGATTAAACCTAATTGATCATAATGTAATACAAGCGCACACTGCTAGATTCACTATGCTTATACTTTATTAATGATTTTTACATGTCTTTTCATGAGAAATATTGAGCTATAGTTTCCTTTTTTCCTAATGTCTTTGTCTGGCTTGGTATAAAACGATGCTGGCCTCATTAAGTGTTTTCTGAAATTTGTGAAAAACTTATTATCCCTTTCATTAAATGTTTGATATAAATCACCAATAAAGCCATGTGGGTCTGGACTTTACTTTGTGGAAAAGCTTTTAATTACAAATCTAGTGTCTATAATAAATACAGTGTTATTCAAATGTGCTATTTCATTTATTTCAGTTATTTCTCTCCTACTTAGAAGTTTGCTTTTATTTTAGCTCCTTAAGGCAGAAGCTTCAGTCATTAATCTTAGACCTTTCTTTTGAAGCTAAAAGTTTCCTTCTAAAGCAGTACTTACCTAAATTGCACAGATTTTAATATACCATGTTTTCATTTTCATTCAATTCAAAATATTCTCTAACATCCCTTATGATTTCTTCTTGGACTTAAAGATAATTAAGAAGTATGTTATTTAACTTTCAAATATTTGGCAATCTTGCAGATATCTTTTTGATTTCTCATTTAATTCTGCTGTAGTCAGAGTAGTATTCACTATATGATTTCAATCCTTTTAAATTCATCGAAACATGTTACATAGTCCAGCATAAACTCTATTTTGGTAAATGTTCCATGTGCACTTGAAAGAATGTGGACATAGTGTTCTATAAATGTCAATTAGGTACAGTCCATTGACGGTATTGTCCAAATCTTCTATACCCTTACTGATTTTTTTTGTATACTTGTTCTATCAATTATTGAGTGACAATGTTGCAATTTCCAACTGAAATTGTGAATTTGTCTATTGCTTCTCTCAACTATCAGTTTTTGCTTCCCTATGTTACTGGATGCATATTTATTTAGGACTATTGGGTCTTCTCAATAAATTGATCCTTTTTTCATCATGAAATGTGCTTTGTTACCCCTTTGTAATATTTTCCTTGTTCTGGAGTCTCCTTTGTCTAATACAAATATAGTCACTCCAGGCTTTTTGTACCCTGTGTTTATATAATACCTTTTTCCATCCTCTTAAATATAAAGATACTAATTGAAAAATAAAGTGGGTTTGTTGTAGAAAACATAGTTGGATCATATAACAGTTATCTAACCTGACAATCTATTTTAATTGGAGTGCTAGACCATTTACAATTTATTTATCAATATATTTGTATTTAAATCTATGATATTGTTAATTATTTTTCTATTTGTCATATCTTTTTGTTTGTTTCCTTTTCCTCTTTCCATCCTTCTTTAGGACTGAGGTATATTTTTTAAGTATTCCATTTTATTTCTGTTAAGAAAGCATTAGCTATATTATCTCTTTGTTGTTATTTTTCTAGTGGTATGCATATTTAATTTATCATAGCCTACTTCCCAATAATCTGATTATCTGAAATCAATAACAGAGCAGATCTTAGAACTGCATTTTAATCAAAGGTTTGTAAGTAAAAGTAGAATGCCATTATAACAAATGTCACTATAAAAAGTCCTAAGAATAGCCCATAAGAATTCTGTTCTAAGCTTCTATTTCAGAAATAAATAACACTTTGGCTAACTAGTTAAAATAAGTTATCTACAACAAATAATTCTGTAGGACAAATGGTTCCTCTAGTTCTGTTCTAGAATAAGTAACAACCTAATTTTAAAAAAATTTCCTATTGAGCGCTATGACCTAACTTTTGTTCCAGTATTTGGCATGATATAGTTTCACCTCAACTTTTCCCTACATAAAATATTCCAAATAATCTCTAGAAAAATCCACTTTCAAAGCAAGACACCAAATAATAATACAGTATTTTAAAAAGAGAAGACTTAATATAACACCATTAACTATCTTTAAATAAATTAAAGCTTTTAACTTTCTAATTCATTATACAGAGCTCCTATTTCTTCTCCAGAAGCTCCAGAATTGTGACTTTCAATAAAACATATAATATTACAAATTAATTACATTAACTCAAAATATGAAGGCCCTATGGAATCAGTTATAGTGAAAGTTTCCTTGTAACAGTACTTGTAGGAGAACTTAACATGGGTCCTCATCTAAATCTTGGAAAACACTCTTGTCAATAGACGTTAACACTGACACCACACACAGAACTCAAAAGGACCTTGGAGGTTATCTGGTATAGAGTTCATTCCTTGGATTCCCAATAAATCCTAAAGGTCATAGTGGGGGTCTCTGAACTATTTTTCACCTACACAGCCTATTTAAAATGCCAAATTGACTTGACTTTAGTTAGTATTAACTCTATGTAATAAAAGGATTTCAACTCCATGCAGTAAAATTTACTTCACATCACTCTAAAGCTCTGGTTAACAAAACTGGAAAAACAACATATTACTTAATAAATTCAGTTTAATAGGAAAAAAGGCCTTTTGAAATATACCTATCCAAGAAGTGAAGGGAAGAATAATAAAAGGTTGGGAATCAGATTTAGTCCCATCTCCCATACAATAACATTCCACACAGCATCTCCAACAATTATGTACATACATGCTTATGCTCAAATACTTCCTACGGAAGACAAACACCAAAGAATTGTGTTCTAATTTGAGGCAACTAACTGCCAGACAGTGGTTTTAAACCCTATTTCGAGCCACAGAACTTTGAAGAATGTAATGAAAAATGTGGACCCTTCCCCCTCAAAAAAGACACATCCATAAATTTATACAAATGTCTGCCTACCATTTTAAGAGGTTCAAGAACCATGACATCTGTCTATGGACTGATTCCCTTGCTACACTTGACCATGGAGAAACGAATATTCACTGAGAGAGGAATATCCTCCCCTCTATGGAGAAACATGTTGCTACAACTACCAAAACTACAAATGCTCATTTCCTTTGACACAGCAATTCCACTTCTACGGATTAATCTTATAAATATATGTAAACGTGTGAAATGACATTAGGTACAAGGCTATTCACTGTAAGACTGCTTATGTCAACAAAACACTGTGTCACTAAGTGTCCATCAACAAAAAACAAACAGGTTAAATTCTGGTTCAGCAGCATGGAATATTAAGCAGTCTTGAAAAGAAAAGAAAAGGGAGTTTTATATGTAGTAACATAAAACAATTTCTAAATTATTTTATGCATAAAAAGCAAAATATACAAGTGTATGTGCTTGTCTTTGTATTTTAAAAATGGAGGGAGTGACTATACATGCATTTGCACACATAAACACATCACATGAATATCAATTATTTATGGCATATCACACATATATATACACACACATGTATTTTTAAAATATAAGAAACTGCTACTAATAGTGTGTCCAAGGAGAGAAAAGCAAATGGATATAAGAAAGGCATAAGAGATGTTTCATTGTGTCATCTCAAATCTTTTTCATTTTCTACGATGTGGCTATATCACCTAATCAAAATTAATTCTTTAAAAAAGAACCTCTGCCTAGACCCTAAGAAGTTTTGCTAAGCTTCAAAACCAAGCTATTAAATAGTATTATTCTATGACTTATTCAAAACATTTTATCAGGTTTTTTCTTAGGTTGTTTGTCCACAGTGATCTTTCTGAACAACATAGAAAAAGTCTCATCCTTCTACACACATCTGACCCCTGAGCAAATTAACCATACTCCCTTCTTTTAGGCTTATAATACCTTCACATCTCCATATCCACCCTCAGTTGTGTGCCACAGTGAATGCACTTAATGTCACTATACACTCAAAAACTGTTAGAATTGCCCTGGGTGGTGTGGCTCAGTTGGCTGAAGCATCATCCCATAAACTGAAAGGCTAAGAGTTTGATTCCAAGTCAGGGCATGTGCCTAGGTTTCAGGTTTGTCTTCAGTTGGGGCACATGTGAGAGGCAACTGATTGATGTTTCTCTCCTCTCCTTTCCTCTCTCTCTAAAATTGATAAGCAGGTACTCAGGTGAGGCTTAAAAAAATGGTTACAATGGTAAATGCCATGTATATTTATCACAATAAAAGAGTAAAGTTTAATGACAACCTCTTTAGTTCCCTCATCTAGTTAGAATTAGGAAACAGACATCAATCACCCTTTGTTTGAGAGTATTTTTAGAAAAATGTTCTACCTCTATCTTCCTTTCAGCTATCTTCAAAGTATACTTAACGGACAGAACAAGATACTTTTCTTGTTCCTATGGCATTTGCAACCAAAATTCCCAAAGCCTATATATATATATGATGGAGAGCTTAGGAAGGAAAGAATTTTGGCACAATTTTTTTCTAGCCTTTGTTCCTGAGGGTTTTCTATTTAATACCATACGCAATCTTTAATAGTATTAATACCTAAATGGAATTTCAGTTTTATTTTCCCCTATCTCAAAGATGGCTCCTCCTTTCGGTGTAGTTCATCAGAAATTTTTTTAATTAGAAGTGCCAGAGTTGAACTAACTTATATGTCATATAGCTAGTTAACTTCTTCTATCTCAGTATATTATACTTTGCAGCACATGTAATTAAAAAAAGTTAAAATATGACTATGATCAAAATTCCATTCTTGGCTGTGCATCTCAAATTGCACAGGAAATTATCAATTAAGCTTCTAAAACTATCAAAAACAACCAAAATTCGCTCTGCCTGGAAGCATTTAACTGTAAACATTCCCCAGCACAAGGTACACCTGTGAGGGGAACAATCTCTCATATCTGATGACTAATGCAACATTACTATGTTCTACTCCTAAACAGTAAAGAAAAGATTCTAGAAAACTAATGTACTGGAAGTAGGGGGTGGGGGGAGGCGCAAAGAGCTGGACTTAGCCATGAGAACTACAGAGAACAGGCAAAGCTAATGCCAAACAGAAGAAGAGTTTTCCCTGATACTCCCGTGTGTTCAAACTGCTCTAATCTGCAAAGAAGTGTTCCTTGGTGGAGGAAAGCAAGAACAATCCAAATTATGAAACAAGATTCCTCGTAAGACTCAATAAGGGCAAAAAGCTGAGCAGGGTGCAGGCAGGTGCTAGGACAAATAACCCTACACCAGAGGCTCTGTGGCACCACAGTAAGGCAAAAGGCTACCCCCAAATGAACCAAAGAGAACAGAATGATGGGAAGAAGAACCGTTCTTCCAGCCAAAATAACAGGAATGTTATTTTGTTTTATTTTTTGTTTGTTTGTTTTGGGGTTTTTTTTGTTTTATTTTTTGTGTACATGTAGGCAGCCAAAGGCAGGCAAAGGAAATTGTACATGACCTTCTGCCCTGAAAAGCTCAGGCACACCAGATTTTATTCCAAGTTGCTACTTTCCTGAAGAGGGACACTATCAGGCCCCCTGGAGAGGGAATCACCTTGGTTTGTTATTTTGTTTTGTATGTGCCTAAATTCTAAGGAAGGAATATTTGGGACCAGGAAAAGTCAAGACTCCTTCTGGATTAGAAAAATAGGGCAAATGCACTGTAAAAAGTCAGAGAGAATAGCATAAGAAGCCTTTAACATGGCTAACACAAAATGAGAAAAACATACATGCAAAACAAAATAAACATGGCTAACATACTAGGAAGCAGATGCTAAATAAATCCATCCCATCACAGCTAGTAGTAGTGAGAACCAAGTCAAACCTACCACAAAGAGGGACCTAACAATTTGAGAGCAGACATGGTAGAAAGGAAGAACAAGACTGACCAAGCCAAATTATCCCTAAACTCAGGTTTCAAATCATTTATACTTTGTTTTCCTTCTCCTTGCCTTTCTTAAAAGTAAAAAACTATTTTTTTAAGAAGTTACATTTTTTAAAGGTTTTATTTATTTATTTTTAGAGAGCGGGGAAGGGAGGGAGAAATTGAGGGAGAGAAACATCAATGTGTGGTTGCCTCTTACCTGGCCCCACTGGGGACCTGACCTGCAACCCAGGCATGTGCCCTGACTGGGAATCGAACTGGTGACCCTTTGGTTCACAGCCCATGCTCAATCCACTGAGCTACACCAGCCGGTAAAAAAAAACTATTCTAATTTAATCTTTGTTTAACTAAAAGTAAACAGAAGAATAAATGACTCCAATGATCAGGAGTGATAAAAACGGTATCAACCACATGTAGGATGGGAGGAAAAACAAATGAGAAGTGAAAAATCACCAGGGGGGAAAACTAGATAGGAATTCTTTACTCACTGTGGCGCAAGAATTCATGCACACTTTATAAGTGTTAAATAGTCTCATATTACTAACTGTAAAGAAGCAGAAATAAAGACTTCACCAAGATCCATGTGAAGAATTCAGCACTTTAAAAGAAAAAAAAAACTTCTATTTGAGGGCTTTGCTTTGCTGATTTAATTCTAAAGAAAAAGCTTTGAAACTGAGCTGTACTTTAGGAGGGTTGGGAGTGTGGGGAAGAGAACAAAGTCAAAGCCTAGGACCTGCCCAATAAGGGGAGTCTGGGAAACCCATACTTTAAACAAGTAGCACAGGTCTACCCTCTCTGAATGAATGACCCAGAAATAAACCAGCCCTCATGAAAACTAGATAGGTTTATGCAGATTACAAATTTACAGAGAAAATAAAGAAGTGGAAGGTAGATCAGAAGAAACTATCCAGTATTCAGCCCTGGGAAATAAAGACCAGCACTACAGAAGACAGGATAAGAGGAAGAGAAAATACAGTAAGAAGGCCTAGCACATGTTTAAATGAAGTGGAAGAAGAGAGAATAAGACAGAGGCAATAACATATGAGGAGACAATTGCTGAGGATATGCTAAATGGATGAAAACCAGCAATCCAGATTCAAGAAGCCCAAAGAATCCCAAGGAGAATACATAAGTCAACCATTCACAAAACCTCCACACAGATGTGTTCAACTGCTTTATTCATATGGCTAAAACCTGGACGCAACTAAGCTGTCCTTCAGTGGGTACACGGATAAATAACCTGTGGTACATTCAGACATTAGAGTATTATTCTGTGCTACTTTAAAAAAAGGCAATAAGCCATGAGAAGACATGAAGAAAACTTAAATTTGTATTAAGCGAAAGAAACCAACCTGAAAATGCTACATACTGTATAATTCCAATGACATGACATTCCAGAAAAGACAAAACTATGGAGACAACAAAAAGATCAGTTTTTGCCAAGGGTTAGGGGAGGGAGGGATTAACAGTTGGAACACAGAGTTTTTAGGGCAGAAAAACTAGTCTGTATGATACTACAGTAAATATGAATCATTATACACTTCACCAAACCCAAAGAGAATGTACACCACCAAAAGGAAACCCCTAATGTGGACTATGGCATGTGGGTGGTAATGAGCGTCAGTGTAGGTGGATCATCACCCGCAACAACTATACCACTCAGGTGAGGGAATCCCTATGCGTGTGGGGGGCAAGGAGCATATGCAAAATCTCCGTACCTTCTACTGTTTTGCTGTGAGCCTAAAACTGCTCTAAAAAAAAAAAAAAAACTACTTTGTTTGTTTTTTAAGTGTACTAGAAAGTTCCCAAAAAGTGTTCAGATATAAGTAAAGCATACGTAGATCCCCCCTCAGCCTGCTACCTCATGGAATGGGCAAAAAAAAGATAGATTATCTTCAACAAAATGGCAATGAGACTAAAAATAAAAAGGATGCAGAGAAAGCCAGTGGACAACAGTGAACAATGTGCTGAAAGAAAATAGCCAATCTAGAATTTTAAACCTAGCAAAAATACCATTCAAGAATAAAGCCAAAAAATAAACATTTTGAAGCAGACAAAAAGGAAACACAATCACTGACAGGCCCACACTTAAGGAATTCCAGAGGATGTATTTCAGACTGGGGGGGAAAAAAAACGTATTCCAGAGAGAAGGTCAGAGATGCAAAAAGGAATGAGGAACACAGATGTAAATATGTACATTAAGCTAAATGAACACTGACTATAAGACAGATTGAGTAATAAATCTGTGGACTCTTAATTATACGTACATACACGTACACACACAAGTACTGGATACATGACATTTTAACATTTATCAAAACCCACAGAACTGCACAACACACAGAGTAAAAACCCTAATGTTAAATGATGGACTTTGGCTAGTAATAATGTATCAATGCTGGTTATCAACTGTAATAAAACTACCACACTAATGCAAGATGTTAATAATAGGGGAAACTGGTAGGATGCGATGTGAGGTAGGGAGCTGAGGGAGGATCTACCTGTGCTTTATTTAAATAATTCAATATGGGAACTCTCTGTACTACTATCTGCTCAATTTTCTGTACCCCTAAAACTGCTCTGAAAAATAAAAGTCTAATCCTGGCTGGGTAGCTCAATTGGTTAGACTATCATCCGCATACACCAAGGTTGCAGGTTCAATCCCAGGTCAGGGTACACACAAGACTCAACCTATGACAGCATAAGTAAGTGGAAGAACAAAGGGGTATTTCTCTCTGTTTCGCTCTCTCTCCCCCTCCCCTCTCTCTCTAAAATCAGAAAATAAATAAAATAAAATCTATTAACTAAAATATATACACATTGCCCTGAATGTTGTGGCTCAGTGGACTGAGTGCCAGCCTGTGAACCAAAAGCTAGCAGGTTTTATTCCCAGCCAGGGCACATGCCTAGATTGCCAGTTGGGGGTGTGTGAGAGGAAATCAATCGATGTATTTCTCCCTCTCTTTCTCCCTCCCTTACCTCTCTCTAAAAATAAATAAATAAAATCTTTAAAAATATAGAATAATAGTATGTGCATTGGGAGAGGAATAATGGAGTTAAATCTTAAAGACCCTTGTAGTGACAAAAAGGAAGGCAAAGGAATTTATATTAATCTTTGATAAATTAAGGATATACGTAATTTCTGTGGTAGCAAATAAAAGAGCACATAACTTTCAAACTAAAAGAGGGGAAAACAGAATGTTAAAATAAATAATAAAACTGGCCCCTAAAAAGTATAAAAATGCTTATTTCTTTCTTTCAGAGTAGAGAATAAACGAAAAAAAATTTCAAAAGGTAAAGAAACATAAGAAAGGTTTTTAAAGAAACAAGAAGGATTTAAGCCCAAATATATGTTATTGCATTAAATGTAAATGAACTAAATCTTCCAATTAAAAGACAAGGGTTCAACACCCAGGCTGGTGTGGCTCAGCAGACTGAGTACCAGCCTGCAAACCAAAAAGTCACTGGTTCAATTCCCAGTTAGGGCACATGCCTGGGTTGCTGGCCAGGACCCCAATTGGGGGGGGTGGGTATCTCTCATACATCAACGTTTCTCGCCCTTATTCTCTCTCTAAAGATATACACATAAAATCTTTTTAAAAAATAAAAGTTCAAATAGAAAAATAAAATAAAATATAAAGAGTTTTGAGACTGAACTAAAACCAAAAGCTATAGCGGACCATGCCAATATGGGTGACAATGAACACTACTTTCATCTTTGCCCTTAACAGTCTTTTCCAATTCAACAAAGGTTTATTCAATGTTTACAATGTACTGAGCTTTGAATAATCAAAGATTAAGATATCATCCATTTTCTCAAGGAGACAAATAGAGAAAACAAATAATGTGTTATAACAAAAATAGGTTATCAAGTGCTAATAAGATAAAGCAACTAGATTGATGGATGTACCTGGAAAAGCTATAATAAATAGCTGGATTATGCTTTGATGAATAAACTGAAAGTTCACCAGGCAAATAAAAAAGGAAAAGTAGAAGAGAGCATGAATCTGTTCACTAACACTACACATTAGCAGATCAGTCATGGTTTAAGGTAGTAGAGCACAGAAATAGAGGAGCAGGCAAATGCCATAAAGTTGAAAATTTAGAATAGGGATGGGGTGGTGAACACACAATGCAATATACAGATGATGTATTACAGAACTGTACACCTGAAACCTATATAATTTTATTAATCAATGTCACCCAATAAAGTCAATAAAAAAGTTTTTTAAAAAGACCTACTGGGATTTTTATTTTCACTGCATTGAAATTAGATTAATTGGGGGAGACTGGGCACCTCTGTAATAATAAGAATGCTAAATCATGAACTTGGTACATTCCCCCATTTTTAAAAAAGATTTTATTTATTTTTAGACAGAGGGGAAGGAAGGGAGAGAGGGAGAGAAACATCCATGTGCGGTTGCCTTCGTACCCCCACTCGCCCACTGGGGACCTGGCCCACAACCCAGGCATGTACCCTAGACTGGGAACTGAACCAGCAACCCTCTGTTCCACAGGCCAGCACTCAACCCACTGAGCCACACCAGCCAGAGCCAGTTTCAAGTTCTTTAAAAGATACTTGCCAAGGATCTAAATTTTTACTCTGGAAAAAAATATTATACATTTTTATATATTTCACCTTGTGTTTAATCTTTCCAAGGCAGTTAACTTACTTAAAAGGCAACAATTTTTTTAAATTTTTATTTATAGATTTTAGAGAGAGAAAGAGAGAAATATATTGATTTGTCGCTCCACTTTATTTACGCATTCATTGGTTGATTCTTGTATGTGCCATAACTGGGCATAGATCCTGCAACTTTAGCATATGAGGACGATGCTCTAACCAACTGAGCTACCCAACCAGGGCTTAGAATCAACATTTCATTTTAGAATCATAGTTCATTGGTTTATGTAATTTTGTGTTAAATTATATAATTATAATACAAGTGCAAGTTGTCATAATCTTTGATAGGTCTATAAAATAATCCTTCATAGGTGGAGGCAATGCAGTGGGCATCGTCAGTCAGTATGTCCCATAAAAAGAGAATGAGGATTTACTCATCTAAATCTAAATTCGCTTCTCATTGCTTTTACTGTACATAGAACAGTACCTGGCACATAGTATGTACTATGTAGTATTTGCTACTATGTTAGCATTAAAATTCAACTAGGTATAGATAACAGTGTATGCAAGGGTAAAATTCCACCTACTTAACACATTCTCCAGAATCAGAGACTACCTGTACTTAAATTGTCAAAAGGGAGCAGAGCCCGGCCAGGTGGCTTAGGTGGTTGAAGCCTGTCCCATACACCAAAAAGGTTGTGGGTTCAATTCCCGGTCAGGGCACATACATAGGTCACCAGTTCAATCCCCAGTCAAGGTGAGAACAGGAGGCAACCTACTGATGTTTCTCTCACACATCAGTTTCTCCCTCCTTCTCTCTCTAAAATCAGTAAAAACATATCCTTGGGTGAGGATTAAAATTTTTTTTAAAAAGAAGAGTAGAGAAGGGAATATAAATTGCAATGCTCCTTATTGAAACCATATGAATACAGGGTATAATAAGTCTCACATTACTGAAAGTGGGTTATCCAGTGCTTAAATGAAGACATATTTAAAAAGAAGTAGTATAGCTCATCACATATCAGGTCAACAAGAAATAAAAAGTAAGTTCAAAACCCAATTTTAGCCCTGGCTGGTATGGCTCAGTGGTTGAGCACCAGCCCATGAATCAAAGGGTTGCCAATTCGATTCCCAGTCTAGGGTACATGCCTGGGTTGCAGGCCAGATCCTGGGTAGGGGGCACTCAAGAGGCAACCACACATTTTTGTTTCTCTCCCTCTCTTTCTCCCTCCCTTCCCCTCTCTAAAAAAATTAATAAATAAAAACTTTAAAAAACAAAACCCAGTTTTACCTTATCATCTCAAAAATGCTAACAGGATGGCTGCAGGTCTTCCTAAAAAGCAGTAGCTGGACTAGAAGAAGAAAGTCAGCTATAGCTACTTGGTGCACATTAAGCTACTTCCCTTTACAAAAAATATCAATCTCTTAAACAAAAACCATATAGTGTATCCCAAAGCACAAAACAAATGCTTTTGGCTTACCAGTTCTTATAAATTAAATGTTAAGAAAAAGAGAAACAATGCATAAGCTGCAATGTGCAAGAAAATTTTTAAAATTTGCAAATAAAAAACCTGAATATAAGTAAAGAGCAACTTAAATATAAGTACTATTGAATTAATGTGGTGGCTTGGCCATTTCATTTTAATGTAGGTTTTGTGATATGTATCTAATTTGCAGGAATAAAAATCTTGAAGCAACATGACAGAAGATCTATGGTAACCAGGAAGTTCAAAGACTGCAGCTACTTAAAACACTCCTGTCCACTAGGGAAGAATACACAGTGGCACTGAATTTTTTCCTTCTATGGACATCAAAAGTACTGAAAATGTTATGAATAGTTAAGAGAAACTCGCGACAGCCCAAGAAGCTGCACCAGTCCCACTAGATGGCACTATCACAGGAAAGTCACTCTGTTCTCCCATTTGGAGCAAGAGCTGAAATCTCTCTTTGCAAAACTGAAAGCTGTCATCAACACACTGACATCCTCACTGGGAAATCATAACCCATAATGATGAATTCAAATCCAGGAAAAGGAGATTTCCAAAAAGCACCTTCTCTCCTAGAACCATGGTCTCCGCCGTACTCCAATTTCAAATCAGTGGTCTTAAAAGACACAATATCTTGCAGGCAAAAGAAATTGTACAAAATGGTGATTTTCTTTTCCTCTTCCCAAGTCTGCAAACTATTGTACAAAATTATTGACTTGGTTTTTTTTCTTCGAGTTTCGTTGCTATGGGAAAAAAACACTCTGCTGCTAGTCTTTGAATAACGTGTTTATTGTAATCAATACACCTACCATGACTGGAAACATCAAAACATACAATTAATGCTATAAAAATAGCTGGGATATAAATGAACTTCTTTTTTTTTTAAGATTTTATTTATTTTTAGAGAGAGGGGAAGGGAAGGAGAAAGAGAGGGAGAGAGACATCAATGTGTGGGTTGCTTTTCATGTACCCCACACTGGGAACCTGGCCTGCAACCCAGGCATGTGCCCTGACTAGGAATCCAACCAGTGATCCTTTGGTTCACAGGCCTGCATTCAATCCACTGTGAACTTCTTTCTTTATATACTAAACATAGAACTTCCTATTAAATAGGTCATTAGATTAAGTTTTCTGACACCTTAAGTTACATGATGTTACACTGGGCCTGGGCATCAAAATTCAGTATCACTCATTCCCATCACTTGTGCTTTACCCCATCAAAAGTACACGTGGCCCTGGCCAGGTAATTCAGCTGGCTACAGCATTGTTCTGGGTTCAATCCCCAGTCAGGGCACATACAAGCATCAATAAATGAATGCATAAATAAGTGGAACAACAAATTGTTTCTCTGTCTCCTCTAACCAAAAAAATCAATAAATTTAAAAATAAATAAATAATAAAATATACTTGGATATAGCTGTCATGAACCAAAAAAAAAAAACAAAGGAAAGAAAAGCATCCTTACAACAAAACCCAATGAGGTTAAACTACGTATACAACTTACTCATACTTAGCAGGTAACATCTGAACAAATTTGGATATAAGCCTTCTTGCTGAATTCTGAAGTTAAAAGATGTATCAAAGGTCGTTATTAGGTAATCAACTGAATCAGAGATCAACTTAATACTTAAATACAGTGTTCCCTTCCAGATGAAGCTACTTCACCTAAGTCAGAATATTTACATTTATACATGTAACTTCAACATATAACAATAGTCAGGAGCATAGCCCTACAAAGTACCATAAAAGTCAGATGTTAAAGTGGCCTAAAAGAAGCTCCAGTCACCTAATGGATAACGCATCGACCTGCTAAAGTGACTCAAAAAACCAAGAACTACAAAAATATGTGTTCCCATAGCACCAAGTCACAGCTCTAACATGGCTCTTATCCCCGTATCTTCTGTGTCTTCCACTCTCTCCATAATGGGAACTTGGAGGCACTATGGTGAGGTGTCATCCCTAACACCTTGCACAATGCCCAGCATGCAGTAGGCTCTCAATTTTGTTGAATGAACAAAAACTATCAAGCTATTCCAGCTCACCAGAACTATGAAACCCATCAAAGCAGCAGTTTTTTCAACTAAACCTTGACAAGTAACTCCTTTAAGAAGCTACAACCTAAAGCATAAGACTAACATATAGATCACCAGGAGAAATAAGATTTCTCAAAAAGCACAAAGAAATGTATCACATGAAGTCAATGATCAAAAATTCACAAGTCTCAAGCCCAAATAATGCAACAATCTTGGATTGGTGAAGCTTTTAAATAAAGCATCATATATATATTGCATAGTGTACTAAAACCATCCTATGAGAGCACAGGGGTGAAGTAGCAGGTACATAAGGACACACAGGAAGCCATACATTGTTTAACTTCACACCTGCCCATTAATGGGGGCCTGATCTTATTTTATGTTCCCAAAACAAAAATAAAAAGAGTGAACAAGAAGGAAAAATAGAGAAAGCAGTCTGGAGGTATAAACAGGAGGAATCTGCTGAACTGCAGATTTGGAGAAATGACAGACAACGGAGACAGATTTTTCAAAACACTTTGGATAGTTATATGGATAACTATCCAAAAATCCAGCGTAAGGAACCTATGTCAATACCTTTTAATTAACAGGTTTTCTTCTGAGTGACTGAAGAGTTTTGACAAAATATGGCATAAAATACACATTTGGTTAGTATCACTGCAGAAAGACTCATAGGAAACCTCTCCTGTATCAGAGGTTTGAAAAAGCAGCATATATTCCCATACAGAATACATTTGAAAGGCACTGCTAAACGACTGGAATGAATGGTAGGATTTAAAAGTTCACTGGAACCACAAGTCGAATCTTCTCCCCTACAACCTATCAGTATGGTCCAACCAAATTGCCCTTAATTGATTTTTAAATGTCTTTAAATTAGACTATGAACAGGGTTCATTATCATTTTACTCACCTTACTAACACCAACTCCAGTAAACCTGGCCTCTAATAATTCCTGCCGTCGTGGGTCCAAGCTATGCAATTCTTCCATCATTTCTACTGAAAAAGAAAAAGGTAGGTTGTGAGACCATAAAAGATAAAATGCAAGGAGCCAATTATTAGATATTAAAAAACACAGTAATTAGTTCACTGAATGGTCACATACAGGAAAGCCTCAAAAAATAGCATGTAAGTTATAAACTACAATGTGCTATATCAAATAGTAACACATTTAAAGTTATAAGGTGGCTCAGAAATTCTCTTTTGAGGGCCATTTCTTTCATTCAGATTTTAACAGTAAAAACACCTCAAACCCTTCATATAATCTCTAAAAGTTGAGCAAAAACTAGCTTGCAAAAAAAAATTCCTTCTATCAACCTCTGAATTTAGCTAAGTACTTTCATATACTGCTTTCCAAAACACATAAGAACTAGTTTTTATGAAGAACTAATAATAATTTCATAATAATGTAACATGAATCAGAAACTACAAATAAAGTAGAAGTAACGCCATTATACAGCTCCTTTCTCTGAAGAGTTCACAGTAGCTCGTGAAAAAAGGAATTATTTTAAATTTAATAGAGAACCCATGGTAAAACCATCAACATGCATTCACTCAGGAAATTAGTATAGTTCCATAACCATCCCTTTTCAAAATCTTTTTCTGACCACTCCCTGGAGCAGGAGGTTTCTCTAGACATCTGCTTTTAGCACTCCTTCCAAGCAGGGAGGGGCCAAGAGGACACCATTTTTAAACTCCTTCCATGACCAATTAATGCACAGGCTAGTTTGAGTAAATATGTCCATCTTTTGCAAGAGAGCAACTCTTGCAGAACTGGAAACCTGTCTGTGGAAAGGAGCATATACCATTACATAGAACCCCTCTGAACGTATTATTAAATAGTTGTTGGAACGATTGTCATGAATTAAAAGTTCACTGAAAACATTAAACATTCTCTTCATCAATCTAGCAACTCCACAATTTCCAGTAACAACCCCTACAAATCCTCCAGTTTCATTTCCCTTCCTGGATTGAGAGCCTGAAGCAAAGGGGAGTGAAAGGGTGACAAATTAAAGTTTCACCCACACATACAAGCGCAGGTTACAGAGGGAATTAGGACATTCTCGGAGAGGTAGAAAGACATCGTTTAAAAAGGGAAATAAAGAACAAGGAGAATGAGAGTTTCCCCTAAGTGGCCTGCCTCGCGTGTCGCCCTGCCCTAATCGAGGCCGGAATGGCAGAGGTTGCAGCCTCCGTCAAACCCCAGGATCTCTCAGAATATTTCGTAAACCTCCATCCCCAGGCCTCGCCAGGAAAATGACACCCCAGAGGTTATTCCATTTAATGTCAACTCATGTTAAGGAAACATCCAGTCTGTCTCATTCCAGCGGGGCCTTGATCTGGGATCCTCCCTGGAGCCCAGAGCCGGGAAGCAGGACTGATGGGGCCTGGTCCCGGCGCCCCTCGCCTCCCGCCAGCTCCAAACTTTCCCCAACTCCAGGCCCACCTGTCACGGTGGGAGGGCGGGCCAGCTCTCGGGGGCGCCCGGGAGGCTGCCGGGGCCTCCAGCTGCCGGGGCGCCCCCCTCTCCCCGCCAGCCGTCGGCCCCACTGCCAGGCCGGGGCCGCCTGGGCCTCCCCCATCTTCCGCCCGGCCCCTCGGCGACCCGCAGCCCTCGGGGAACCCCTCTTGCCTCAGTGCCGAGGAGCTGCGACCCAACGCCGGCCCCTGGTGGGCCCGGGCCACAGCCTCTTCAGCCGAGGGGTTTTCCCCCAGACGGTTAGTGCCCCAGGCCCGGCGCCCTCCCTTACCCCGGGCTCAGCCTCTCACCTGCCGCTGCTGCCGCCGCCGCCGCCGCCGCCGCTCCACACTCCTCCAGGGAGGGGCCCCGACCCGACCCGGCTGCGGATCGTTTGGCTCTCCCCCTGGGCAGGCCCGGGGCGGAGCCGGGGCCTCTCCTGAGCGCCGCAACCCCCCACCCGGGAAGCCGCCGCCGGCGCCGGGCTCCACGAGAGGGCGGGCGGGGGAGGGGGGCCGCGGAGGCCGCAGATCCCCGGGCTCGCGTACAGAGCAAGGCGCCCGACGCGGGCCCGGGCCCGGGCGGCCGCGGGGGGTGCGGAACCGGCCTCCTGGCGCCGGACAAAGGCCAAGGGAGGCGCAGGAGGGCTCAGGCCGGGCCGGGAGGTGGGGGCCCGCTCAGCTAGGGGCCACTCGGGTGCGGCACGGAGGGAGGGGGGGTCGGAACCGCTCGTGCCCAGGACCCGCCTCCGGCCCCTTAATCCGGATCGGTTCGGTCCGGATTAGTAGTGATCGGTGTAAACACACTAGTGAAACCGCGTGTTTCCTCGCGAGATTTGCACGGCTGGGAGGCAGGGGGGGTCCTGGGGGGGTGGGATGGGGGGGAAGAGACGACAGTGGG
>PVKU01014272.1:0-24008 GCA_004027475.1 Anoura caudifer
CAGCCTAGCACACCATACCTTAGATGGGTCAGAATGTTTTTGCCTTCCCCTATATCCGAATTCCTTGAAATTTATCACTATTCGATCTATACGACAGCTCCTGAGAAAAGCCCTGGTCTTTCTTTGACCTGACTCAAAGGTCACTGTGTGAGGAAAAACCTATTCCCAGGGCATTTGTCACAGTATAATCAGCGGAAGGTGTTTAACATTGCAGTGTCTCAGATAACATTACCAGTTGGAACAACCATAAGCTGGTCAAAATCATAACAAAGGTATTTTGGGAATGAAATATTCATTCGAGGCTTTGAAAATCTTCAATACAAGCCCTGGCTGGTGTGGCTCAGTTGATTGGGCGTCATCCTGCAAACCAAAACTTCACAATTTTGATTCCTGGTCAGAACACACGCCTGAGTTGCAAGTTCAGTCCCTGGTCTGGACAAGTGCAGGGTGCAGCTTCCTCTATCTCTGAAATCCATGAAAGAAAAAATAATGAAAAAGAAAATCTCCAACAAAATCCAAAGAGGTACCAGGTGAGGCAAAAATAGGTTTGTATTTGTTCATATAAAAATAATACAACAATTAAAAAATTAAAAGAACAAACTCTGTGCTTTGTGTACTTATAACTGTGAAATTACTTTTTCTCAGCCCTGTATAAGACTGTGTACATGTGCAGGACTGTGTACATTCTCAGCAGAGACCAGAGAATGCTCACTTCTGACTGATCTTAAGGCTGTATACAAGCAAAAAGTTGTAGCTGAGGCAGAGTTGTACATTGTTTCCCTGAATATGGAAGACATGACCCAACACACATGAAGAACCTCTCAGCCAACATTAGGAGACTAACTGGTGCCAGGAATTTAATAGAAGCACTGTCCAATTATTAGTGGACAAATATGCTAATTGAACAGGGAATTCAGTGTCTATCCAAAAATACACTTTACAGAATTAGTCAAGGAAAGACAATGAAAAAACAAATAATAAAACATACAGGAAAAACAACTGAGGAAAGGATTAAATATGACTTCTAGAATTGTTCATTTATATTTTTTAAAATGTCCAGTTATCAACAAAAAATGATGTGAGAACTTCGAAGAAATAGAAAAGCATGGCCCAAATACAGGAAAAGGAATAGATCTAATACAAATTAAAAGTGGGGGAAAAAAAACCCTCAAATGTTGAATTTGCTAAAGAATTTATTTTTTTATTTTTTATTTTTTATTTTTTAAATTTATTTTAATTGTTGTTCTTGTACAGTTTTCTGTCTTCTGCTCCCATTCCAGCCCACTGCCCCATGTCTCCCCACCTCCCTCCCATTTCTACCCGCACTAGTTTTTGTCCATGTGTCCTTTATACTTGTTGCTCCAAACCCTTCCCCTTTTCCCCTGAAATTCCCTCCCTTCCCTCTCCCCTCTGATGACTATCAACCCCTTCTCAATTTCAGTGTCTTTGGTTACATTATGCTTTTTTTTTTTTTATTAGGTTCCTGTTAAAGGTGAGATCATATGGTATTTGTTTTTCACTGCCAGGCTTATTTCACTTAGCATAATGCTCTCCTGTTCCATCCATGCTGTTGGTAAGGGTAGGAGCTCCTTCTTTCTTTCTGCTGCATAGAATTCCATTGTGTAAATATACCCTAGTTTCTTGATCCATTCATTTACTGATGGACACCTAGGTTGCTTCCAACACTTGGCTATTGTAAATTGTGCTGTTATGAACATTGGGGTGCATACATTCTTTGGGATTGGTGTTTCAGGGTTCTTAGGATATAATCCTAGCAGTGGAATTGCTGGCTCAAAAGGTAGATCCATTTTTAGTTTTCTTAGAAAATTCCATACTGCTTTCCATAGTGGTTGTACCAGTCTGCAATCCCACCAACAGTGCACTAGGATCCCCTTTTCTCCACAACCTCTCCAATACTTGTTGTTTGTTGCTTTATTTATGAGGCCATTCTGACAGGTGTGAAGTGCTTTCTCATTGTGGTTTTAATTTGCATCTCTCTGATAGTTAGCGATATTCAGCATCTTTTCATGTGTCTCTAAATCCTCTATATGTCCTCCTTGGAGAAGTGTCTGTTCAAGTGCTTTGCCCATTTTTTAATTGGGTTGCTTATCTTCTTAGAGTGGAGTCCTGTAAGTTCTTTATATATTTTGGAGATTAAACCCTTGTCTGAGGTATCATTGGCGAATATATTTTTCCATACAGTTGGTTCTTTTTATTTTAATACTGTTTTCTTTAGCTGTGCAGAAGCTTTTTATTTTGATGAAATCCCATTTATTTATTCTTTCCTTTATGTCCCTTGCTTTAGGGGACATATCAGTAAAAATGTTGTTGCGTGAAATGTCTGAGATTTTCCTGCCTATGTTCTCCTCTAGGACTTTAATGGTGTCACGGTTTATATTTAAATCTTTATCCACCTTAAATTTATTTTTGTGTATGGTGTAAGTTGATGCTCAAGTTTCATTTCTTTGCATGTAGCTATCCAGGTCTCCCAACACCACTTGTTCAAGGGGCTACTTTTACTCCATTTTATATTGCTGCCTCCTTTGTTGAATATTATTTGACCATAGAGACCTGGGTTTATTTCTGGGCTCTCTGTTCTATTCCACTGGTCCATGTGCCTGTTTTTGTGCCAGTACCAGGCTGTTTTAATTACAGTGGCCTTGTAATACAGTTTGGTGTCAGGTATTGTGATCCCTCCTACTTTGCACTTCTTTCTCAAAATTGCTGCAGCTATTCGAGGTCATTTATGACTCCATATAAATTTTTGAAGTGTTTGTTCTATATCTGTGAAATATGTCGTTGGTAATTTGATAGGTATTGCATTGAATCTGTAAATTGCTTTGGGTAGTATGGGCATTTTAATGATGTTAATTCTTCCAATCCATGAACACAGTATACATTTCCATTTCTTTGTATCTTCCTTGATTTCTTTCTTCAGCGTTGTGTAGTTTACTGAGTATAGATCTTTTATTTCCTTGTTTAGGTTTATTCCTAGGTATTTTATTTTTCTTTTTGCTATAACAAATGGTTTTTTTCCTTTGACTTCTACTTCTGCTCTTTTGTTGTTGGTATACAAAAATGCCTTTGATTTCTGGATATTGACTTTGTATCCTGCTGTTTGGCCAAATTTATTTATTAGGTTGAGCAGCTTTTTGGCCAAGTCTATAGGATTTTCTATGTACACTATCATGTCATCTGCAAACAATGATAGCTTTATTTCCTCCTTTCCAATTTGGATGCCTTTCATTTCCTTTTCTTGTCTAATTGCCATGGCTAAGACTTCCAATAGTATATTGAACAGAAGTGGTGAAGGTGGACAACCTTGTCTTGTACCTGATCTTAGTGGAAAAGATTTTAGTTTTTGCCCATTGAGTATGATGTTGACTGTGGTTCTCTCATATATAGGCTTTATTATGTTGAGGAATGCTCCGTCAATTCCTACTTTTCGTAGTGTTTTCATCATAAATGGGTGCTGTACCTTATCAAATGCTTTTTCTGCATCTATTGATATGATCATGTGCTTTGGGTCTTTGCTTTTGTTTATGTGATGTATTACATTTTCTGAATTGCGAATGCTGAACCAACCTTGCATCCCAGGGATGAATCCCACTTAGGTCATGGTGTATGATCTTTTTAATGTATTGTTGGATGCAGTTTACCAATATTTTGTTGAGATTTTTAGCATCTATGTTCATCAGCGATATTGGCCTAAAGTTTTCTTTCTTTGTTGTGTCTTTATCTGGTTTGGGGATTAGGATGATGCTGGCTTCATAAAAAGCATTTGGGAGTCTTCCACCTTCTTGGATTTTTTTGATTAGCCTATGAATAATAGGGGTTAGCTCTTCCTGAAATGTTTTGTAAAATTCTCCTGTGAAACCATCCGGTCCTGGGCTTTTGTATGTTGGGAGTTATTTGATTACTGCTTCTATTTCATCTGCTGTTATTGGTCTGCTCAGGCTTTCTACTTCTTCTTCATTGAGTTATGGGAGATTATATTTTTCTAGAAACATGTCCATTTCACCTAGGTTTTCAAATTTCTTGGCATACAGTTCTTCATAGTAATTTCTTACAATCCTTTGTATTTCTGTGGTGTCAGTTGTAATTTCTCCTCTTTCATTTCTGATTGTGTTTATTTGGGTCCTCTGTCTTTTTTTCTTGATGAGCCTGCTTAAAGGCTTGCCAATTTTGTTTATCTTTACAAAAAACCAGCTCCCAGATTCATTGATCCTTAGAATTGTGCTTTTAGTCTCTATGTCATTTAATTCTGCTCTGATCTTGGTTATTTCCTTCCTTCTGCTTGCTCTGGGCTGTCTTTGTTGTTGTTCCTCAAGTTCTTGTAGGTGCAGGGTTAAGTTGTTTGTTTGAAATGTTTGTATCTTTTTTAGGTAGGCCTATATGGCTATGAACTTCCCCTCTGAGGACTGCCTTTGCTGTGTCCCATAACTTTTGGATCGTTGTGACTTCATTTTCATCTGTTTCCAGAAACTTTTTGATTTCTTCCCTAATCTCATTCTTTACCAATTCATTATTTAATATCATGCTATTCAATCTCCATGATTTTGAGTATTTTGGGTTTTTACCCTTGGGGTTGGTTTCTAGTTTCAATCCCTTGTGGTCAGAGAAATTGCTTCGTATGATTTTAATTTTTTTTGAAATTGTTGAGGCTTGTTTTGTGTCCTATCATGTGGTCTATCTTTGAAAATGTTCCATGTACATTAGAAAATGTGTATTTAGTTTCTTTGGGATGAAGGGCTCTACATATATCAGTTAAGTCCCTTTCATCTAGAGAGTTGTTCAATGCCACAGTATCTTTGTTGATATTTTTTGGAAGATATGTCCTTTTTTGACAGTGGCATGTTAAAACCCCCTACTATAATTGTGTTGCTGTCAATATCTTTCTTGAAGTCCTCTAAGATTTTTTTTTTTTATGTATTTAGGTGCTCCTATGTTAGGTGCATATATATTTACAATGTTTATGTCTTCTTGCTGGATTCTTCCCTTGAGTATTAGAAAGTAATCTTCTGGGTCTCTCTTGATGGCTCATCTTTTGAAGTCTATTTTGTCTGATATGAGTTTTGCTACACAGGCTTTTTTTCCTGCCCTTTGGCTTGGAACATTTGTTTCCAGCCCTTCACTTTGAGTCTGTGTAGGTCTTTTGTCCTGAGGTGGGTCATGCTTTCTTATCTATTCAGCTTTTCTATGCCTTTTGATTGGAGCATTTAATCCATTTACATTTAATGTTATTATTGATAGTTACTGATTCATTGGTATTTTCGTATGTATATTCCTCTCTCTCCCTCTCCCTTTTCCTTCCTTTCCTTAAAACAGTCCTTCAGCATCTTTGCAGAACTGGTTTGCTAGAGGTGTATTCTTTGAGACTTCTTTTGTCTGGGAAGCTCCTTATTTGGCCTTCTAACTTGATTGAAAGCCTTGCTGGGTAAAGTAGTCTTGGTTGCAGGCCTTTGGTTCTCATTACTTGGAATATCTCTTGCCATTCTCTTCTAGCTTGGAGTGTTTCCATTGAGAAGTCAGCTGCTAGCCTTATTGGGGCTCCCTTGTATGTTATTTCCTTTTTCTCCCTTGCTGCCTTTAAGATTCTCTCTTTGTCTTGGAATTTTGCCATTTTAATGATGATGTGTCTTGATTCTTGATGTGGGCCTCTTTGGGTTCCTCTTCATTGGGACTCCCTGTGTTTCTGGATTTGTGTTACTTTTTCTTCATCAAATTAGGGAAGTTTTTCATCATTACTTTTTCAAATAGGTTTTCCATCCCTTGCTCTTCTTCTTCTCCTTCTGGTATCCCTGTTATATGGATATTATTAGGTTTCATATTGTCTTGCATTTCTCTTAATCCCTCTTCATTCTTTTTGAGCCTCCTTTCCTTTTCTTGCTCTTTCTGGGTGTTTTTTTCTACTTGGCCCTCCAACTCCCTACTCCGATCTTCTGCTTCATCAATTCTGTTTTTCATTCCTTCCACTGTGTTCTTCAGTTCAGAAATTGTACTCTTCATTTCCTCTTGGCCCTTGTTGATAGTTTCTATTTCCTTTTTCATGTTGATATAGTTTACAGTGAGTTCATTGTAGCTTCCCTGTAGTTTCTGGTAGCTCATTGAGAGCTCATGGAGCTTCCTGACAACCATTGTTTTGAACTCAAAATCTGACAATTGCGTTGTGTCTGTTTAATTTAGCATTTTTTCTGGGGCTTCTTCTTTTCCTTTCATTTGGGAATTATTTCTTTGTCTTCCCATTGTTTTTGAGGTTCTTCTTATTAGCCTTAGCTTCTTAAATTGGTCTGTTCTGGCTCCCCGGGTTTATTGTGTGAACTTCTGTGGTAGAATACCTGTGAGATTCAGTGTAGCTGTCTGCTTCAGGTATCGTGGTGTTCACATTTTCCACTGTCATATCTGTTGAAATGCCCCCTCCTTGGGACCAACTCTGTTTTTTTCTCATTTCCAGGGTTGTTTTTTTGTTTTGTTTTGTTGTTTTGTTTTGTTTTGTCTTTGTCTCACTTGTGAGTATTTAAAAAGAGAAAAGAGAAAAAATGGAAAGAGAAGAAAGAAAACAAGAAAGAAAAAGAAAAGAAAAAAGAGGAAGGAAGAAGAGATAAAATTGGAAAGAAAGCAAGAAGGAATAAGAGAAGAATGAAGTAATGAGAAGCAAAGGGTGTGGAAGGGTAAGAAAAGATAAAAATAATAGAAAAAATAAAAATTAAAAAAGAAAAAAGTAACAAGGTAAAAGAAAAAAGAAAATTAAAAAAAACCAACAACTCTTGCTATTTTCAATCTTGCTGAGCTGGTGTTTCTGGTCTTGCTGGCTGCAATGGCCTAGAGGTGACAGTATCACTTTTCTCCCTGTTCAACACTCAGTTATCTTTGCCCTACTGTCCTCAGAGCTAGCCCTGGGCCTCTCCGCCCAGGGCCTCAGCTGCACATTCTGAGGAAGTGTGTGCCTATCCCAGTTGCACTTGGATGCCTATGATCTCACAGCCACCTGCGGTCACACATGCACGCCAGTCCTTGCCCAATGGTCCCTAATGGCCGGCTCGGACAGTCGCGAGATCTCAGGCATGCAGCCGTCCTGCGAATGCCAGGCTCCCACGAGCTCAGGTGTGCAGCTGTCCCATTGGCTTTGGGAGTCATCAGTAAATAGAGATTTTAAATTCAATACTATAAATGTTTTCAAAAATTAAAGTAAGCTCTGTATAAACAATTAAGGAGAAAACAATGTGATACCACATAGAGAATACTTACACAGATGAAAATATATGAAAATAGATATTCTGAAGTTGAAAATCAGATTTGAACTGACAGAATAAATGAATTCTTAGTCTCCCTTTCTAATATTTCATTGCAGGTTTACAAAAATGCTATTGATTTCTGAATGTTGACTTTGTATCTCATTATCATGCCAAATTTACATATTAGGTCAAGTAGTTTTTCGGTGGAGACTTAAGGTTTTCTATGGACACTATCATGTGAATAATGACAGTTTTTCTTCCTCTTTTGAAATTTGGATGCCTGTTATTTCTTTTTCTTGTCTGATCACTGTAGCTAGAACTTCCAGCACTATGTTGAATAAGAGTGGTAAAAGCAGACACCCTTGTCTTATTCCTGATCTTAAGGGGAAAACTTTTAGTCTTTGACCATTGAGTATAATGTTGGCTGTAGGTTTCTCATGTATGACCCAGTGATTCTGCTACTGAAAATGTACCTAGGAATACTGAATCAACAATTTAAAAGAACTTATGAACCCCTTTGTTCACAACTCTGCTAATTACAATAGCCAAGTGCTAGAAACATCCTAAGTGCCCGTTAGTAAATGAGTGGGTTAAGAAAACTATTGTACATTTACACAATGAAATATTATGCAGCAGAAGGAAAGAACTACTACCTTTTGCAACAGCACAGATGGCACTGGAGAATATTATGCTAAGTGGAGTAAGCCAGCTGGTGAAAAGCAAATACCATAGGATCTCATTTATAAGAGGAATCTAATGAACAAAATAAACTAAAGAACAAAATATAACCGTAGGTATAGAAACATGGAACAAACTGAAAGTGACCACAGGGGTGGGGGGAGAGTGATAATGGGGGAAAGAAGGGGAAGGGGCCAGACAAAGAACATGTATGAATGGGCCACGGACATGGAGAACTGTGTGGGAATTGACTGTGGGAGCCAGAGATGGGATGGGCAGAGGAAGGCAAAGGGAGAAAAATTGGGAAAACAATTTTATTCTATTTATGTAATAGAATAACAATAAAAAGTGATTTAGCAATAAAAATAACATAAAAGAAAAAATGTAACTATTTATGTCTGCCATCTGATTTAAAAGACATGTACTTAGAAAATAATTATAAAATTGTTTCGGTGGGTTTATCATGAATGAAGATGTTATTTGTATGTCAGTCACAGAACAAAGGCACACAGGGGAATGAGGCTACATTGGAACACAGATTTTGTATCCTATTAAAATCAACACACCAAAGCACACCATAATTACATTTCCCAAAATTAAAGGTAAGGAGAGAATCTTAAAAGCAGCAAGAGAAAAGGAGACAGTTACCTACAAAGCAGTTCCCATCAGACTATCAGATGATTTCTCAAAAGGAACCTTGCAGGCAAGAAGGGGCTGGAAAGCAGTATTCAAAGTTGTGAAAGGCAAGGACATATATCCAAGATTACTCTATCCAGTGAAGTTATCATTTAGAATGGAAGTGCAGATAAAGTGCTTCCCAGATAAGATCAATTTAAAGGAATTCATCATCATGAATCCTTTAATATATGAAATGTTAAAGGAACTTATCTAAGAAAAAGAAGATGATGAAAAATATGAACAGTAAAATGGCAACAAACTCACAACTGTCAACAAGTGAACCAAATAAAACAAAACCAAGAACAAACTAAGCAAACAACTAGAACAGGAACAGAATCACAGAAATGGAGATGGCATAGAGGATTATCAGGGGGCAGAATGGGGGGAAAGTAACAGGGAATAAGAAGCATTAATAGCAGGTACAAAATAGACAGGGGGAGGTTAAGAATAGTATGGAGAATGGAGAAGCCAAAGAAGTTGTATATATGACCATTGACATGAACTAAGGGGGAGAAGTGCTGGTGGGAGGGGGAGCACAGAGCAGAGGGGAATAAAGGGGGAAATAAGACAGCTATAACAGCATAATCAATAAAATATACTTAAGAAAATGCAAGAATAAATAAAGTAATTAAATCTTAACTTTAAACAAGACAAAATAAAATAAAATTAATAGTATTAAACAAACTACATTATTTTAAGGTATGATGTTTTTAATCTTAAGAACAATTACTAAAACGGAAACTCAAAACAATATATTAAAAGAAACAACAAAGATCTTAAAATGGAACACTGGAAACTTTCTATTTAACACAAACAGGGCAGTGATAGAGAAATAGGTGAATAAAAACTGAAAACAAAAAAAAAACATATAAAAGACAAAGAGCAAGATGGTAGAGTTTAACCATACTTTATTAGTAAATATATTACAAATAAAAGAATTAAAAATTCCATTAGAAAATCAGACACTGGTAGAATAATAAAAGAATGAATCCTCCAAGCATATGAAATCTATGAGACCTAACATAATTGAAAAGAGAAATAGAAAATTCAACAATAGTAGCTGGAGAAGAGAATTCAATGCAACTTTTCCGATAATGGGTAAGGTAACTATAGAAATATAAACAATGAAATAGAAGATTTGAACAACGCTACCAGCTAACTTGACATAGCAAATATCTGTAACCAACAATAAAATACACATTCATCTCAAGAGTACATAAAATATTCTTCATAATAGACCATATATTAGGCTATATGACACACGTAAATAATTGTACAAAGTATGTTCTCTAACAAATACTAATTAAATGAGAAATTTAAAACAAAAATAATTTTAGGAAACTCATAAATATGTATACATTAAACAACATGCTTCTTAAATTAATCTTTTCCAGGGGCTAATGGTGTTGGGAGTATGGAGTCACTGCTAATAGGTATGAAATATTTTTTGGTTGATAAAAGTATTCTAAAATTAAATAGGAATAATGATTGCACAACTCCGTGAAAATTCTAAAGAAACACTAACTTGTAGAAATCTATATGCTAAGTTTTATGACATACACACTACACCTCAATAAGATAGACAATAAGATAAATAAATAGTCAGGTGACATTTATTGATAGGCTGACATTTAGGGACTATGTAATTCTGAAATTCAACCTGCCTGAAATTGTTTCCTTAGCTAAAAAATGCAAACATTAGTGCCTCCTATTAACGCAGGTGTTTAAGCATCTTACTAGTTAAAAATCTGTACAAATATGCACTTCAAATTGTGACACCTACTTACAAATGTTTAATCTATTATTTTGTTTGACTACTAAATAGAGATGGTGATGTTCTTACTTGCATGCTTAAATTTCTTGTGGGAAGAGTTATATTTAAGTATCTTTATCTTGGGAAATTTAAATATGTTTTCTTTGGATTTTTCTTGAAATTAGAAGTAAGATTAATGACAAGCCTTTTCAAGTTGATATCTTAATTAATATATATTTATTTATTGAAGAACTAGACTCCTTGAGGGATATAAATAAGCAAAAAATATTGTTTCTGAGTTCAAATATAGCATGTTTCATGAATGCATATATCTCGGTACGTGTGCATGTGTGTGTATGGAGAGCACAAAATTAGTATCATGACATTCAAAAGCTTTCTATAGTGAGCATAGCTATGTAAAAATTCTTACAAATATTTACAAGATCATCTTTTGGGGAAACAAAATGCAGAGCAACTTAATGACTTAAAATTCCTAATTTTCCATCCATTGGATTGGCAAAGCAATAAAAAATGTGACACTACTAAGTACCGATAATTATATGGATCATTGAAGAGTCATAAACTCTATTGGTGAGCATATGGATTTGCACAGCTGATTTGCAAAAACAATTTTCCTTTAGCTATTAAACTTCCTGATACATGAGCTATTGGCACTTACCCTAAAGAAACTCTTTGTATTGTCATAATATTACATGTATAAGAATTTTATAGTAATATTATTTATATAACAAAATATTAATAAACTACATAAATGAGTATAAAATACTGGGCTCATATTAGTGGTGTGGGAAATGGACAAAATTAAACACTCATAACTTAAAAGAACAAGCATTTTGGGGGTGGCAGAAGTGCAGTTTTAGATTATAAGGGACAGCACCTTGGTGTTAATATTTTACAATATAGGAGCCTCTCAAGAAGTAAGTGGCTGGATGTATGAAGCTGATGATAATTGTACCTTCTATATTCAAGCTCTGCTGTGTTAATTACCTTCAAGGCTCTTCATCTCTTGTCAGCAAATACTGCAGGGCTTGGATGGTGATGGGCAGGTAGAATGTTGCAAGTGAGGAAGTGGGTTTCAGGAGGTTGTTTCCATCGAAGCTTGTGTATCAGCAGTTGCTGTCATCCTGACTGTGTCTAGGCTTCTGCATTGTTGTACTCCTGATTTTCTTCACTAATCGTCAGAGGATACCAATTACTTATTGCTTATTCATCTCACAAGTAAGTGGAAAAGATGAATTCAGTAAGGTTTATTTATTCCTAAATTCCACTTATCAGAAGAATGGGCTCTTTATTTATTTCTTCAACTATTTGACTGTGATAACAAAAGCACCTTATTCTTGAAAATACGGAAGTGAATAGTGAAAGTTTTTCTAATATATTTTCAAAACTATAGTTTTTGAATATATTTTCCTTAATCTTGATAATAATCTTTCAAAAGAATCTCTCCCATACTCTGTTGCAGACTAATTCTCACATACATTACTTATGATAATTATTCTGTAACTCTTGGTTAATTGCTTGTTTGAATTATATTTAATGCAGAGGTTGTGCTTTTGGGGTATATATAGGTTACACCATCTGGAAACATACTATGCCACTGGGAGTTTTTTATTCTATGTTGTAGAGTTTTCTCTACATGTAAGAATAAAAAGATAATTTTTTCTTACCAAATTGTGATAATGAAAAAAATATATATGGAGAAAAATCTGTCCAGAAGGTATCCAGGCATGTAATATGAAAAATAGAGGCATTTAATAAAGAAGATACAAGATACAAGAAACATTATACATAGAACAATAATGCCTCAGTCTCCTTCAAAGTAGGCACCTTGAGACCTCACACACTTCTCCCAGTCTCCATCAGCTGCCCCATCGTCTTTTCCTGAATCTCACTGATGGCCTGAAATCTTCCCTTTCACAGTGATTTTAGTTTTGGGAAAAGCCAGAAGTCACAGGGCACCAAATCTGGGCTATAGTGGGGCTGGGTCACCTGGGCAATTTGATATTTCACCAAACATTTCTGCAGGAGATGTGATGCCTCAGCAGGTACATTGTTAGGATGAAGCTACCAATCTCCAATTGCTAATAGCTGTGGCCTTCTGAATCATTCGAATAGTCTGTGGAGGAATGTTCAAGCTTAATGTAAAATTTGATGCAGTTCATTGCTCTACTCACTCAGTCATTTTGAATGCAACAGTATACTGTTCACTCAACAGCATCTACCACCCTCACTCACTAGCACAGTGAAGCATCATTGCTCACGCACGTGCATTACAGTCCACTCTCCATGACTGCCAGGTTACACTGATGCCATGCAGACCTTTCTTGTTAATATTAACAATGGCTGGACTTTTTCTTCACAAACCTCATATATATATAATTAAGTTTTTATATGTATATAAAACCTCATATATTATATATAATCTTTTTTAAAAATTCACATGAAGAAACAGATTTTGAAGAACAAATTTTTGTTCTTCATGTTGTCTGACTTAAGATCTTTTATGACTTTATTTTAAAATAATAAAATTTTTAACTTCACTTTCTGTATTTACCCTTTCTCATAAATATGCCTATCTATATGACTTGACTTGTCCTATAACATGTCTGAATAGATGTGACATTTCTTAATCTCTTTGTCCCACAGTGAATTTTGGAGATTAAAGAAATAAATGGGATGCAGTTTAGTGGTAACTCTATTTTGATTGTATGCACACCCTAGCACACTCTGTGAAAGCAGAAGAGTATATTTTTAAACATTCTTTGAACTACCTGTCGGACTTAATTTGTGTCAATTATACTGCTGTGGATATATACTTTCAAGGTTGAGAATCATACAGCACATTTTAGATTTTTAGTACTTTGCTTCAAGGAAAAGTATTTTTCTAACTTATTTGGTTTCTAACTGCTAGAAGTTGCCTTGCGTTGATCAATACACAATATGAATTTAAATGTAGCTTTTTAACATATAATTGTCTCCTAGAACCTCATCCTTTTATCCTCTTTCTGTCCTGAAATACTTTTAGGACATTCTGTCCTAAATCTTCAAAAGGTTTTTTTTTTTTTTTTTTTCTCAACACAACATCACTAACTCCAAAAAGAAGCAGGATCTTCGAGAAGATTGAGATACTGCTCTTTAAGAACACTTGATTAAGAAGTCTTCACATTTCAGATTGGGAAAAGAAAATTGTTATTTTTGGTCTGAAGTAGCACCCATTCACAATGTGTCAAAAGAGACCACTGCTGTCCTCATTAGTCAAATTTTTGGAGCCATCTGCCCACACTGCGGGATATATTACAGCCAGAATGGGAACTGCAGGTACTTGAGAAAATGCCAGAAGTTGTCCTAGTCAAGATAATTCATTGGCTGGTCGGTAGAAAGAGAATTCTCTGACTTAAAATAGATAGAGATTGAATACTAAGAAAACTTACCTTTTAAAAGATTGTAGTGTTTTCCAGAGTTCTTGTAGTCATTTTTGGACCTATAGTATTTGCATTTCTCTCTTCACAGTATCAGTAACAAAACTATTCCATTTTTGGGAAATAACTAAATATCCTGCTGCAAATGAAATCCTATGTATCTATGAATAAAGTGACTATTGAGCAAGAGCAAAGCAAGTGTTGGGGAAAAGCACATTATACCTTTTAGGCTTATCACTTGATTTTACTAAGTGCAATATGTTTTCTTTTAGTTATTCAACATCATATTTATTTTTAGAATTGCTTAAATCATCTATGTCAATTAATTAAAAATATCACTAACAGAAAACTTTTTTCAGAAAAACCTCTATATATTGGCTATACTAAAGGCTCCAATTTAGTCTTAAGTTTTAGCGAGACAATATTCTTGAAAGAATATATGTCAACATGTTTAAGTGGTTTTCCCCTATTATTAATGATGATTCTGGAATCATTTTTAATAGCTTAAAGTTGTATCTTTGTTTTATTAATTTACATTAATTTAATTCAACAAATATTATCATATCGATCTAAACCATAAGTATCATTATTATCTTAGAATTAGAGAAGTAGGTAAACTATTTCTGAGTAGGGTGAAATATATTATATTATATGACATTTGTTAAGTGATTTACTCCCTTCCTTAATTTTTTGAATAAGAGTTTCATTACTGTTTGTTTTGTTGTTTTCTTTTGGTGTTTTCTATATCTCTGTAGTATTTTGGAAACTAAAACTATAGAATATTATTTTCTAGATCTTACTACTTAGTGTAGTTAAGTAGTATAGAATATTAAAATATTATAGAAATTTGAAAGAAATAAACATAAATTCATATGCAGTATTATATTTTTATACTAAAGGTGTTTGTTTCTATTTAAGAGGAGGGTGATCACTCTTAGCAAAGAATATGTCAGATGTTTTTCTTGGGTTAGTAGACAATTGCTCTGCAACTTTATTCCAATAAAATAGCATATATTTAATGTTAAATATATGATTTGTCATAGTTTTTGTGAGAATTTAATCAAGGTGTTTGGTGTTATTTAAAACTAGCAGATAGTTGATTTTTAAAAGTATTTGCACAAATAGATTTAATTTATATATAAATATATATTTTATATTATACATCACACATTGGATAAATTAATATGTGTTTTTTTGTTTGTGTGTGTGTCTGTATCAACTACCATTTAGAAACATAATTTTCAAAGGATCCTGATCATTTTATTTATTCTAGATGATAGATAGTGGCTAGAAAAAATATGTCATTGAAAGATGGTATTTCAATGTGCCTCACTACTGAAAATATTTTGCTAGATCCTGAACAAAAAATAAGCAAGGGTTGAATGATCTATTGAATTCCATCAGGCTCCACTGTCTCAGAAAACACTGGGTTACCATCCAGCCACGTGGAGTTCTGTTGCTTGTCACCCATAAACTCTGGGGGAGAAGTATAGCGAAAAAAGAAAGGAGTTGTGTATTTAAAAACTACACAATATTGGGAGAATAATGGGCTTCAGCCTCAAAGCCCACTTCCTTAAAACACCCAAAGGCAATTAACTGCTCCACCTTCTGCCAGATCAATTCAAGGCTGCACCTGGAATCCCTTCTCCATAAAAAAAAAAAAAAATGTTCTATGAGCTCACCTATAAGTGGAACCTAATCAACAAAACAAACAAACAAGCAAGATGCAACCAGAGACGCTGAAAAAAAAAAGAACAAACTGACAGTTACCAAAGAGGAGCAGGATATTAAGGTGAGGGCCATCAAGGACCATGTATAAAGGACACATGGACAAAGGCAAAGGGCGTCGGTTTGAGGGTGGGAGGCAGGGATGGGTGGGGTCAGGGGACATGGTGTGGTAAAAATAGAGACAACTATACTTGAACAACAATAAAACAATAAAACAGCATGATTGAGAAATTATTAAAAAGTATATCATCCTTTGGGAAATTCAAATAGTTTAGCTGGTTCCCAGTCCCAGTTTGGCCCCAGGTTTCTTTGGGAGTGTGCCCATGCCAGCGGCCTACTGGTCCTGCTTGTGAGAATCCCCATCCTCCAGCCTCTGCCCTCTGGCCCAGGGCTTGCATGGCGTCTCTGGGGCTGTGGACTCACCCAGTGCATCTATGTGCCTGAGCAGGTTCGAAGTACTGCAGCAGTCACCAAGGCTACCCCTGCTTCTCCTGGCGGGAAGGGGCACAGGCCTGTTGCCTGGCCACATGCCTCCAAGGCCCACCCCTCCGGGAACACTTGGGCCACCCAACCCCTGACCAGGTAGCAAGGGGAAGCAAAAAGAGAGAGTTTCCCTGCACACTCCATTTTTAATGTCCCCGCCCATAATCCCACACGTGCTGGAAGCTTGTAGTTAGGTCTTTTTGTCTGTGGGAACATTTTGCTAGCTGGACTCATGTGCACAGTGTGTCTGCCTGGGACAGGGTGTCACTTGTTATTCGTGTGTTCTGACTTTTTCAGCCTGCACAGGCCCCATACAAGCTGCCTCCTGAGCTGCATTACGTTCCCGGGGGTATGGAAGCCAGCTATGAACTTTTGGCTACTATTTCAATCCAATGTCTTTGGATTGAAGAGGTACTTCCTTACCCCTCTCAGGAGTCCCTCCCCTCTACCTCTCTGCGGAAGGATCTGGCCAGACCTCTCTGTTACAACTGTTCCATTTCTGTTGTTGGCAATTGCTGCTTCTAAACTCGCAGAAACTAAGGAGATGACCTCTTTTACACAATTGTTCTGATTAATAAAACTAGCAATATATTGGATTCAGGAAACTAATTTTATTTCCTTATGTGCATCCTATCTGAGCCTGAGCAGTGGGTATGGTACCACAATTTCGATAATGTGAAAGGAATGCCCACAATGCTTTAATTATTTTTGTCCATTTGGTATGGGAAAAACATTTTTTTTTTAAATCAAAACAGTGGTAGACATGATACTTGGATATAAGTGCCTATAGTGGATTGGACATTTCTGTAAAATCCATGTCTGCCTAGAACCTCAAATGTGACCTTATTTGGAAATAGAGTCTTTGCTGATATAATTAGGGGAAGAATTTACGTGGTCTGTAAATCTAATGTAAGTGCTCTTATAACAGAGAGAAAAGGGCACAGACGCACAGAGAGGAAAACTATGAATATGGAAGCAGAGATTAAAGTAATGCAGCTATAAACCTAAGTACACAAAGGATTATTGAGAAACACCAGAAGCTAGGAAGAGGCAAGGATGAATTCTTCTAGGAAGGATTCTTCCCCAGAGACTTCATAGGAAGACTTCACAGAAGACTTCATAGGAAGCATAGTCCTGCCAAAACCTTGATTTCAGATTCTTAGCCTTCAGAACTTTGAGATAACAAAGTTCTCTTGTAAGCCATAAAATTGTGATAATTTGATACAGCAGCCCTAGGAAACTAAGACAATGACATAGCACAATTTTAGACCTATTTGACACTGTACAGGTTTTAATGTCCTGATGTCTAATCTAATCATCTTTTACTCATGAACTACATACTTTTATAGTGTTTCCTTGCTTTCCCTGAGTGTTCCTGCTTATTCGACTTTATCCCCTTAACTATGATATAACCTAAGAAGAAGAAAACCCTAAATCTATCTCTTGACTAAAGATTGACTTCCAGCTAATACTTTTTCTCCCTGCTCTGTTTATATAAAATTCTGTCTGTATGCACTATCTTTGCTTATTCCCATTCTCTTGATTCATGCCAGTGTTTTGTTCACACTGTACAACCAGAATATATATATTTTTTGATCAGGATAACCACCACATTATCAAATTAACTGATAGATTCTCAGTAATTACTTTTGCACTCTCAGCACCATTTAACAAATTTCAATGTCACTTTAAATACATTTCTCCCTTTTTTTTATGGAAATACACTCTCCATTTTCCTTTTACTTAACTATCCTCTTCTCATTACCTTTAACTCTCACTTCCTGACCCCTGTATGGTGGTGTCATACAGAGGTGGTGCTTCAGTACTCGTGCCTCTTTTTCTTTTAAATTACCTACTCGCCTTTTTTCATGGTAGTCCCATTTAGCACAATACTTTCAAATATTTTCTATGTGTTAACATTCCTGAAATTAAAATACTTAGCTTAATCTAGGATGGACTATAAATGTATAACTAAATAAGTGAGTAACAAGTGAGTTCTTGTGGGCATAACCCATTTAAAACATTACAATTAACACAGAGACTACAAATTTAGTTTCCTCACTAATAAGTACATAAACAAATGTCTGGCTATAACTTGTAAAATTATGGCATTTATTCATGGAGATTGTTATAAAGAAATCAAAGCTAATTCTGGAATTTCATATGTCTTACAGAATTTATTTAATTGTGGCAGACTGCTGATTTCTTTTGTTTCGACTCAGAGAGCAAACCTTAACTTTTTTCAGGTTTACAATGCAAACTCATAGCAACACATTTCCTAGTCAGTACGCATGACAGGTGACTAAGAGGGCCAAGGAAGTATAGCTAAATTCTGTGTATAAAGGAAAAAATAAATCCTTTCTCTTTTCTTCTTCATTCATGCTGTCTGGAATATGGATATAATGCTTCAAGGATCAGCATCCATCTTAGCCCAGGAGGTGACTCACTAGAAAGAAAGACAGAAACTGTGTCTCTCATAACCTTATACAGTCACCATACCAGACCTAAACTAATTTCTTTCCTGGTATGTTTATGTTACCCTCTTTCAGTTTCCAGTGCTGTAATCCAAACTTAACCTTAACTGTTACTTCCCTTTGTATATTTTAAAGTAATGTGCTTAAAGTAAAAGAACCAAGAAGTTGAATTTGAGCAAATAAATAATTTGAAACATTAGGGATTCTGATGACATATTTTGCAGGTTAAAAAGCTAAGAAACTTTAGCAATCTTCAATAAAACACTTTATAGGTCACTAGCTGAGCCTTGGAAGTCTTACTATATACTTATCACCAAGAGTGATAATTGAAGAAATAATGAAATTTGGTGTATGTTTGCACTTCTTTTTCAGTAAAGACTTATGAGACAGATAAAATCAGTTTGGAGCCAGAAGCTCTTCAAACAGAGATGGATATGTTAAGAAAATCCTACTTAGCATGCAAACTAAGTTGACTGAAAATTTTGTAATTTGGAACTCTGAAGGCTGAAAAAGTTATCAATTTCTTTTGTTCCTTAAATTAAAAAGGTAGTGGAAGTTAAATCATAGTCTTAGCAGGATGAGAGTGATACCCAATAATATGAAGGTCATAAGTCTTTTGGGAAAGAAAGTGGGAAGTATGCAGGCTCCTCATTCAAACAATTGTTTTAAAGGTTTTAATGTAGCTATACCTTGCTTTCAAGACTAGATTGATAAGTAGAATATACAGTCAAGTAATACAGAATGATGGTATTCAAACTTAAAACCCATGAAATCGTATAGAAAATGTATTTTTGTAATTCTCCAGACTGAGGGCTTGCAGAGCAAAATTCCGTCAACTTAGGGTCTAGGTTCCCTGGAATTTAATTTGGGACTGATTAACAAATGTGGACTCCAGAGAGATTTATTTCCTTAGAGGAGTATTTCAAGAGAAGATAAGACTTGGGATTATGAGACACTATGGATTACAAAACTAAAGACACTAGTATTATTTTTCCATAAGAGAAATGTGCTTACAATAAAAAAGATGCAGTAACAACTCAGAATTGTTCCCATATGTTTTCAAGTGGACTCTTTCAGGGAGGGAGGGCAACTACTCTTTCTCCTATATAAACATGTAGATCCATTTTATTAGGGTTCCAGGCCTACAATAAAGAACTGTACATGGAGTTTAACCACTATCTTTCATTGTGTCAGGCTTAGAATTTGGGCACAGAAGAGTTACATAGTTTTCATTTGTATTAAGTAAATAATAATTTACTCTCTACCAGAAAACTTGTGTGCATATTCAAGATGTTATCAAAAAGTAAAAATACTAAATACTTAAAACCAATACCTTACTAAAGTTTTGACTGTCAAAACTGCCTATGGAACTTATAAATAGCAAACATACTAGAAATTGGTTGGATTTTTGAGGGGATTATAATGTCAAAGAAACTCCATCCTAGCCTAAACCAGATCCTAACTATTAAATGTTTAATAAAACACAAGATCTCCTACTTTCAGTTTGAAAAGGAGCGATAAGTTTTCTAGTAAAACCACTATGTGGCATGTACTCTCTCATGCTTGACCCACACATGGACACAGAAAATAAAGGACAAGTTGTTTCAGTAGTTAGAATGAGATACTGAAAAATGGACTACCAAATTATCTAATTTTGTTTCTGTTTTGTGGAATCTCTATTTCCCCTACTCAGTAACATAATTTGTCATGACTAAAGTGTTTTCAATTTTCCCCTATATGTTGTTTTTTTTTTTTTTTTACTGTGGCTATTATTATCCTTCTTCTCCATTGTGTGAGGTACAAAATTTACAGAGTGTTTTTTTACCACAGATAGCAACGTAGGGCCCTGATGAATACATTCTTATTTCATTTAGAGATTCTAGAATTTTATCTAGATACAATAATTGGTTACTTTTTTCATCTTATGAAGAGGATTATCTACTATTATATGGATCAGAGCATACTTAAACAGCTTTTATGTAGCCAAAGGAGTAAATTATGAAAATAGTGCTAGTTACTTTCACTTTCTCCATTATTTAGGTTTCTTTTCATTAAAAGAAAACAGATTTAGTTAGAACAGGATTTAGGATTATGCTTATGTTTTCCAGCCTTTTAAAAAGATATCTATGTAATTAAGTACCAATCAATAAGATACAGACAGAAGTGTTTTGTGGAGACTACTTAATAAGAAGTGGGGGAAAAAAAACTTTTTTCTTCCTTATTTGTTAATGAGATAAAGAAAAAGTGATCAGCATTACTAAGGGCTTTAAAAAATAAAACATTTCAGTTACTTTACGTTAGCTAGAACATTTGGGAAAAGACAGAGTGGTACTTACAATGATAAGTGGTCAGAAATGAAAATATGTTAAACAAACTGCACATATTCTTTATCCTAACTAAGTAAACACGAACTTAGAAATTTAAAGCAGTGAGAAGGAACATGATCAAAATTCTATTTTGAAAAGGTCAGTCCAGTGTCAATGTAATGTTGACAGTCAGACCTGCTGAAAGGCTATGAGAAAATGAATAAAAATTAATTGTAGAAGAAATAAGAGCTTGCAAAAATGGAAAACAGTTAATGCAGGCAATAATGAGTGCATAATGTTAAGACAATAAAAAAGTTTTGAATTTATGAGATATTTTTAAAGAAAATCAACAGAATTTCATTGGTAAATTTGATTTTTAAGATGAAGCATTTTGGAAAAAATTTTTTAATATACGTTTGTAGCTTATATCCTTCTCTGATAAAATGAGTCAATGATGGGCATAAAATCTGAAGATAAAAATAGTGTTTGGAAGAAAAAGATTGGCATTTACAATTACTCCGGGACCACAGAGAACAAAGAGATAGTTTTCATATTGGCAAGTAAGCACCATCAGCAGCTATTCTCCCTGGTTCAAGGCATAGTGAATAAATAAAAACAAACAATTCTACCCTGGGTGGGTAGCTTCTTTGGTTAGAGCACTGTGCCTAAGTGCCAAGCTTGCAGGTTCATTCCCCAGTCAGGATACATACAGTTATCAAGTACTGAATGCATGGATGGGTAGAGCAGTAGATCAATGGATCCTTCTCTCTCTCTCTTTCTCTCTCAAATCAATAATTAATAACAAAGTTCTTCCTGATAGAGGTTACAATCCCTATCTAAATTATATCTAAATTCTGGCTCTCTAAGCTGTTACCTGAAGGTTGGTCTTCCAATTAGCTTGCTTCTGGGCCGACAGAAGAGGTGATTAGTAATCCTCCAGGAGCCTGAACCATAGGTGGGCATTTCTCCTATATTTTGACGGGACTTGGCATACCCTCGTCTCCTGGGGACACTTAGAACAACGATGGCAGGTTGGACAAGTACAAATGTCTGAGGAACCCAGAAATGTGGGCAGTAGCTAACCACCAAGAATCATTTCTTACACAAGGGCAGTCAAGAGAAGAGGTCTCTGTTTCATGCAATGAGAGAGTCAAGAAAAAGAAGAATCAAGGAAATCAGATTCTAAACAAAATAATAAGATAAATCTTAGACTCGGGAAGATGGCGGCACAGTAGGAAGGAGCATATTTCGCTTCCCCCTACACACAGGAGAATATTCTGGCCGATTTACATCAGAATGGAGCAAACAGCCATCAGAAATACAGCATATTTGAAATCAGGAGATCAAAAATTGTAGTGGACACTGAAAAACCAGACGGTAAGGAGAGTACTTCAGAATAATAAAAGTCCAAGGGCAGCGTGGACACCAGGGCCAGGTCTGAGGCCCGGGCGGCTCTCGCCAGCCTCGCCACAAGATTAGGGAGGGAGCTGGGTCAACTGCTCCCTCCCCAGCCAAACAAAGTTTTAGCGGCACTGGGATAAACCCAGTTGCTTGAAATCTCACAGAGAGGACTTGGGGTCTCAGTGGCAGACAAACTGGGGGTTTGAACACACATGCATTTCCAGGGAAGGACTGCATACCGGGGCTCGCCTGATTGTTGGTGGCCTGCGCCACTGGGACAGCCACACACCTGAGCTCCCAGGGCCTTTGACTCCCGGCAACCGAGGAGCAGCTGCAGGCGTGGGCTTTTGGGAGGCCGGTGCCCATGGTTCATTTGGCTCCTGGCGACACTGAGACAGCCACGAGCCTGGGCTTGCAGGACCTCCAGCACCCGGCACCACTGGAACAGGCACATGCCGGTGGTACTGCTGTTTCGCTGCTCGCCTGAGCTCGAGGAGCCTCCGGTGCCCGGTGCCGGAGGGGTAGCCAAGTGCCTCAGCCCGCCATCCATCGGGGATGATTGCACGAGGATTGGTGCCCGTATGTGACCACAGGTGGCTGCAAGATCATAGGCACCTGCGAGCAACTGGGATAGGCACAGGCATCCTCAGAACTTATACCTGAGGCCCTGGGCGGAGAGGCCCAGGGCTAGCTCTGAGGACAGTAGCTCAAAGATAGCTGAGCGCTGAACAGGGACAAAAGTGATACTGTCACCCCTAGACCATTACAGCCACTAAGACCAGAAACACCAGCTCAGCAAGATTGAAAACAGCAAGAGTTGTTGGGTTTTTTAAATTTTATTTTTCTCTTTTTTCTTGTTGCTTTTTTCTTTTTTCTCTTTTTAAATTTTATTTTTTTCTATTTTTTATTATTTTTATCTTTTTTAACCCTTAAATGCCCTTCGCTTTGCATATCTTCTTTCTTGCCTTATTCCTTCTTGCTTTCTTTCCAATTTTATCTCTTCTTTTTTCCTCTTTTTTCTTTTTCTTTCTTCTCTCCTCTTTTTTTCTTTTTCTTCTCTTCTTTCTTCTCTTTCCATTTTTTCCTCTTTTCTCTTTTTAAATACCCATGAGTAAGACAAAAACAAAACAAAACAAAACAGCAACAACAAAAAACCAACCCTGGAACTGTGAAAAAAACAGAGAAGATCCCAAGGAGGGGGCATTTCAACAGATAAGACAGTGGAAACTGAACACCAGTATACCTGAAGCAGATATTCTATTCACAGGTATTCTACCACAGAAGTTCACACCATAAACCCAGGGAGCCAGAACAGATCAATTTAAGAAGCTAGGGCTAATAAGAAGAACCTCAAAAACAATGGGAAGACAAAGAATTAATCCCAAATTAAAGGAAAGGAAGAAGCCCCAGAAAGAATGCTAAATGAAACAGAGGCAGCTCAACTGTCAGATTTTGAGTTCAAAACAATGGTTGTCAGGAAGCTCCATGAGCTCTCAATGAGCTACCAGAAACTACAGGGAAGCTACAATGAACTCACTGTAAACTATATCAACGTGAAAAAGGAAATAGAAACTATCAACAAGGACCAAGAGGAAATGAAGAGTACAATTTCTGAACTGAAGAACACAGTGGAAGGAATAAAAAGCAGAATTGATGAAGCAGAAGACTGGATTAGCGAGTTGGAGAACCAAGTAGAAAAAAGCACCCAGAAAGAGCAAGAAAAGGAAAAGAGGCTCAAAAAGAATGAAGAAGGACTAAGAGAAATGCAAGACAATATGAAACATAATAATATCCGTATAATAGGGATACCAGAAGGAGAAGAAGAAGAGCAA
>PVKU01014273.1:0-23986 GCA_004027475.1 Anoura caudifer
GCCTTGTCTGGCAGCCCCGGTAGCCCGTGGGTCCTGAGCCGAGCTACAGCTGTCGGGACTCTGTGCAGCCAGCAGTGCTCGGCTGGGCAGCAGTGATGGTCTGTGTAGACAGCCAGAGTCTGCCCCCCGGGGGTATCTGCAGGCAGGCCATTTCTTGCCCACTGCTACGCACTCTTTGGGCTCTCATCTGTGTACATACTCACTCACAGACACTCTTACTCACTCTCAGCTCTGTTTTTTGACTGCAAGTCCAGTCCAGGTCTGGAAGCAACTGTTCAGAGGTGCAAGCTATCTGCAGCCATTTGGATCTCCTCAAATATCCTTTTTTATTGCCCAGTTGTATTCCACTGTTAAATGTACCACAGCTTTTTTATCCACTCAGCCAGACTCATGGGGGGGGGAAGGGAGAGGGCCCATTTAAATAAAATCAGAAATTAAACACAAGGGGTAACAACTGAAACCAAAGAAATACAATAAGTGAATTTTTGGAACTCCTTTCTCCATCACTTTTACTGATCTCACCCTGCACATTTCACACAATATGGGAAAATTTGAAAGAATTAATTAGCTTGGCAAGTGATAATAATACCATAGACTTTTATGGAAGGACCTAGAATACAGGCCATGGAAGGGAAATCACATTGGGATATGCACGTGTTTAATATGGATGATGTAAGGAGGGGAGTGCTTGGATGCAGTGAAATGCACAGGGGTGTGAATCTTTGGAATCTGTGGCAAAGCCATACATAACAGTTTCACTGAGGGCTTCCCCAAGGCAGATGTTTAAAGCTATTTTATTTAGGTATTGGTGTGTATTAAGGAAGTCACCACTCCAGAGACAGTGGTCTTTGAGTTTTAAAAGAAGAGATCCAGATGCTACTTGTTCAGGTGAGTTTTAATTTTCCTTTAACATCTATGAAGGCATCAGAAACATGTAAGAATATGATAATTTTCTTCCCATAGAACTCTTCTTAGAGAACTTGCCTTTTAAAAATAAAAATAATTTTCTTTAGTATTGCCTTGAAAATGTCTCTCAGTTCAGCCAGTGTTTTATTCCTCTCTCTCGTGTTCCTATGAAAAAATGATCAGTTTTGACTCCATATTTTAAGTATGACCTATTACTATTCTCATTTGTATCATTTTCAGTCTCCTTTTCAAACCATAGAGGTGATTTTCCTCCATGACATTTATATTAAGTGTCTGCTACCTTTGTGTGTCATTGTATGTGTGCAGGTGGGGGGAAGGAGTCTCTACAATACAGCTGAAGGTATATGTGTGTTCTAAAGAAGACCCAATTTGTTTTTTTCTGTTAGAAGCTTTACTCTTCAGCATGTTAAAGGTATTTTTATTAAATTTATTGGGGGTGACATTGCTTAATAAGATTATATATATGTCAAGTGTGCATTTCTATGTTATATAGTCTGTATATTGTACTGTTGTGCCCACCACTCAAAGTCAAATCCCCTTCTATAGTCCCTTTGATAGCGCAGCTGGTAGAATGGAGGAGTGTAGTTGATTTCCAATTCTCCTTCCATCATCATATAGTTAACGCACCCTACCTTTTTCTATCTCACTCCCCGCCCCCCACTTTTCTCTGGTAAACAGCATACTGCTGTCTCTATGAGTTTTTGTTTCATTGTCCAGTTTGTTTTTTGGCCATGCAGTTGAAATTATAATTTTAATGTAATTCTTTCCGTGGCATCTAATTGTGATTTTAGAAATGTAGAATATGAATATTAGTATTCATCACAGGATGTGAGATGAATATAAAGACAACTGGGATGGACAACATGTAATGTGAGCAGTGATTGGAAATAGAAGACTACTCATCGTATTTTTGTCTTCACGGTTATTTTTAAACATGTAAAATATTCTGAAAATTTTTAACAAAAATTAAATGATACCTTTGAAGAAATCATGTAAGTAAAGTAGATAATTTTAGGTATTCCTAGTAAGGACCAACCTGACTTGGACACGAATGAGAGTACATAGAGCAATAATGTGTCTCTACTTTGTTTTAACACTGGAAACAATGTGGGAGAAGGACAAGCGCCTGAATGGCATCATTGTCAGGGATCCCAAACTAAATGTGTCTCATTTGTGCTAGTGATAATGTTACACTGCTTGATAAAATATATTATATGAATATAATGGAGCCCTTTTTAAATACCAGCCATGATTTCACTGGGAAATTACAAGGAATAGATTGTGGGACAAAAACAGGAATATTTCAGCTTATATTTGTTAAGAAAATTAAAATTGGTTATTTTAATATTAGTGGAGACTATGTATGTTTTCTGGTAAAATTTAAACTACCAGACAAAGCACAATTTATCTTTGCATATTATAGGATTAAAAAACTGTCTTCATTCTGTTGGTGGGTCATTATGGTTTTTTATTTGTAATTGTATATATTTATTTTAATCATATATTTACTTAAATTGTACAATTTACTGTAAGTTGTATATATTTAAGCTTTAGTAATCTGATAATTTACATTATATAGAGAAAATATCCCATCTTTAACATAAGGGAAATTTACTGAAATACTGCTCTAGATTTCACATAATAAGTCCTTTACAGAGTTGCTAGAGTGTTGCTAAAGCTGTAGAAAACAAACTATGTCTAGTGCTGTTTTATCTTCCTGATCACTTTTACCATAGTTCTTTATTCTTCTAATAAATGCTGTATTCTAAGCTATTTTTCATTCCACAGAATGATCACTTAAAATCGTTGTTTGGATATGTGGTCAGCATACATTGACCTAAGTAGAAATGCTATATGGCTGTGCGAAATGTATGGTAATGTGTGTGCATGTCTGTCTTTCTGTGTGTGCATGAGACAGAGGGAGAGAGAGAGGGAATTCAACACAATGTCATATCATTTTGACTGTTTTGACTTACTTGAGTGATACACTGCATTTTATTTGTTTCACAACCAATTATGTTCTTATCCTATGTATTGTACACACCATTTATTTGAGAGGGAGAAGATAAGTAAATTTTACTAATGTAAAATCAAATGAAGTGTGGGATAAATTAATGACTACAAATAGTTTTACATAATTAGGCTATGCAATTTTGGTTATCTGTTGGTTAATTTATTATTAATGGTGAAAGTTAACTATATAAAGCCATATTATACTGAAGGTCAGTCCCTTCTTATTGATTATCAGTGGGGATTCTGTACAAATTTCAGGGTACAGCTCTTGTCTAAGTACTTTTTCAACACACTGAACACAATTTATTTGGTTATAGTTGAAATAATAGGCATTTACCCATTTTGCAATTAGCACAACACCGCATGTTTCGAAGGGATTTTATTTCAAAAACGAACATGGCAACATAGGCAGACATGGTTTGCCTCCTCGCACAACCACATCAAAATTACAACTAAAATATACAACCATCACTCAGAACTGTCAGAAATGGAGTTGAATGGAAGTCTGACAACTAAGGAATTAAAGAAACCACATCCATCCAGACTGGTAGGAGGGCACAGACACGGAATGGGCTGGTCCCTCACCCACATATGGTGGATAAAGAGTCCGCTGGATAAAAACTCAGGAGGGATAGCTCAGGAGTGAGGAGTCCCAGCCCCACACCAGGTCCCCCAGCCCAGGGTTCCAGTGCCAGGAAGATAAATCCCTACAACTTCTGGCTGCAAAGCCAGCAGAGATTGAGTTGGTTGAAGAAACTTGGGGCCCCAAGCAGTTCCTCTTAGAGAACCCACACACAGACTCACCTACTCAGACTCACTCCCTCTGAGCTCCAGCACCAGGGTAACAGCTTGAAAGGCACCAGTGGCGCACAGGGAGGAACTGAAGTATCTGGTATCAGGAAGAGCAGAGGTCACAGTCCCTTTTCTAAACCCTTCCTCCACAGAGCCACCAAGCCACAAAACTGGCAAGCTGGTACCATATCTGAGACTCCATCAACCTGGCTAACACTGTATGACCAGCCTTGGAGATCCCCAGAGACTCTGGCCCACCCAACTGATGAGGCCACCCAAGCTGCTCCTCTGTATGAATGGCTGGTCTTGCATCACACTGCACCACTTCCTAAATCCTCTCAGAAAAGTAACAGCTGGCCTCAGTGAGCCCCAGGCCTGGCACTAGCAGCAGTTAGCCTAGCTTCAAACCTTGCTTTGCTATGTATGTGTGAATCCAGGATTCTCCAAGCCCAGCACAAGTAGCAGCCATCTCAGATGGCTTTATAGCTCAGGCAGGGAGGCCCTGGGCAGAAGATAGGTGGGGGCTGACCTTGGCCCACACCACCTGGGAGACCCCAGGGCCTGCACACCCAGGGGAAAGCTACAGACCACATTGGAGCACCACCACCCTGACCCTGCACAGCTGATCCTCCATGGAGAGCAGAGGTTGGTGGCCAGTGGTCACAGCCTGTCCTCGCAGCTGACTGGCCTGGGTAAATCCTTCCTGTTGATTTGCCAACAGCAACCAAGGCTCAACTACAAGAGGAAGGTGAACTCAGCCCACACGAAGGGTACACCTTGAGTACCCAGCTTGGGTGACAGGGAGGGGAGGGAGGCTATGCCACTGGACCCTATAGGACACGTACTACATTAGGCCACACTACCAAGACATGGAGTCAAAGCAGCTCTATTTAATACATAGAAACAAACACAGGGAGGCTGCCAAAATGAGGAGACAAAGAAACATGGCCCAAATGAAAGAACAGATCAAAACTTAAAAAAAGAGCTAAACAAAATGGAGATAAGCAATCTATCAGGTGCAGAGCTCAAAACACTGTTTATAAGGATGCTCAGGGAACTAAGTGAGGACCTCAGCAGCATAAAAAGATCCAGTCAGAAACAAAGGATACACTAATTGAAATAAAGAACAATTTGCAGAGAACCAACAGTAGAATGGGTGAAGCTGAGAATCAAATCAATAATTTGGAACATTAGGAAGCAAAAAACAATCATGCAAAACAACGAGAAGAAAAAAGAATAAAAAAAATGAGGATAGTATAAACAGCCTCTGGGACAAGTTTAAGAGGTCTAACATTTGCCCCCTAGGGGTGCCAGAAGGAGAAGAGAAAGAGCAAGAAATTGGAAATCTGTTTGAAAAAATAGTGACAGAAAACTTCCCTGATTGGGTGAAGGAAATAGACATGCAAGTCCAGGAAGCACAGTGAGTCCCAATTATGATGGGTGCAATGAGGCCCACTCCAAGACACATCATAATTGAAATGCCAAAGGTTAAAGATAGAGAGAATCTTAAAAGCAGCAAAAGAAAAGCTACTTACCTACAGGGAAGTTCCCATAAGACTGTCAGCTGATTTCTCAAAAGAAACTTTGCAGCCAGAAATATTCAAAGTGATGAAAAGCAGGGACCTACAGCCAAGATTGCTCTACTCTGCAAAGCTATCATTTAGAATGGAAGGGCAGATAAAGTGCTTCCCAGATAAGGTCAAGTTAAAGGAGTTCATCATCACCAAGCCAGTGTTCTATGAGATGTCAAAGGGACTGATTTAAGAAAAAGAATATCAAAAGTATGAACAATAAAATGGCAAAATACATATGTATCAACATTTGAGTCTAAAAAACTAAGCATAGAAGAACAGAGACAGAACCATGGATACGGAGAACATTTTGAAGGTTGCCAGATGTGAGGTGGGTATGCGGGAATGGGTGAAGACGTGAGGAGATTAAGGAGTACAAATAGGTAGTTACAGAATAGCCTTGGGGATGTAAAGTGCAACACAGGAAATGGAGTAGCCAAAGAACTTATACGCATGAACCCATAGATGTGAATAATGGTGGGGGATTGTCTGAGGGAGTGGGGGGTGCTGGGTGGAGGAGGGACAAAGGGGGAAAAATCAGGACAACTGTCAATAAAATATAATGTAAAAAATATTTTAAAATACAAAGTGATTTTATTTCAAAAACTTATTTAATAATAGAATCTCTATAGTGCTTTTTCCACATAGTGCACAAAATCATGAGACAAAGCAAATTAAACAGATAAGAGCTATTAGATGAATAATAAGACCACAACTATCATCCATTTAAAAATAGTACCAAAAAAGATCCTGAAGTGTTCATATAACAATGTTTTTGTCTACAGTAACATACATTTTCCAAAATAGTACATGCATTATAATGAGCAATAACATGTAAAAATTAACTATATGGTTTAACATATAGTCAACATTAAAACAAGGATACAAAATTCACTCGGACATTTCAGTCATCACTTATTGGAGTATTTTTATCTTAAAGCTTTTATTTACAGAAACACAGTAAGTTCTGGAGAACACTTCAAAATTTTTGCAATAAAAGACTAAAACTGGTGATGTAGACTAGAAGGCTAAAAAGGCACCTAAAACATTTATAAGGCTATATTTATATTCACAGCTTTCTTAAAATGCTAAATTGTTTAAAGTTAATATGTACATCTGTCTACTTAGTGCAGGAAATCATATCAGCAATTTTACTGGGTGCTGAGCAACTTCATTTAAATGTTTACATTTCCATTGCCCACTCAGTGACAGTAATTCCTTTCACTGATATATTCTTTAATGCTAAACAATTGGATTTCAATTAAAACTTGAAACACGCCTTTAAGATAAAAATTATGGTTTTAATATATTTGCTAAGCTTTGAATTCAAATCTTCTAACTAAACATATTTTTATTGGATGACTTGTTCCACATCCAGTGAAATGGTATTGTAGGACTTTTCTCATATCAAATAGTTTTTGGTCTGGCGTATAACTTAAGTCCACTTTTCCTTGTTTATTACTTAGTGACATGTTTCTGGCTGGAATTATTTGAATAATTGCCTTAATTCTTTGCTTGGTAGGTTGAAACTTTCATTTGTACTTATTTAATTTTAGAGAGAGGCGAAGGAGAAAGAGAGGGAGAGAAACATCCATGTGTGGTTGCCTCTCATGCGCCCCCTACTGGGGACCTGGCCCAGCAACCCAGGCACGTGCCCCAACCTGGAATCAAACCAGCAAATCTTTGGTTTGCAAGCTGGTGCTCAGTCCACTGAGCCACACCAGCCAGAGCTAAAAAAAGAACTTTCTAAAAACACTTTTCAAACTGGGAGGAAGTTACTGATTTCACTCAATCTAAACAGGGACTATATGAGATGAAACAATTAGCCACAAACTGTCAAAGTGAAACTTTACTTTTCAATTAAATCTAGTAACAGTGGTTGGATATAAAATAGATGTATTTTTCAGATATGTGGGATTTGTTTTAAAACAGCAGAATATCTTTATTTAAAGGATAGCTGTAAATGAATAACAATAAAAAATATCAATGAAGACTTTTGCTAACCTACCTTGTATTTTAGCATCAGTCCTTCATAAGTTGGGAACTTAAAGACAAATTGAAAAAATAGTCATAGGACAGTATCATGCAGTCAGAATGTATTGAGATCTGAAAATTTCAGATAATCTAACCAGTTACTTCCAACACGTTATTTTTGAGTGAAATACATGAAATATACTGAAATTTTTCAATAAATGTGGTACTGCATTATATTTAGTGAAGGTAAACCATCTATTAATAGTTTATATTTAATGTAATATTCTATAGGGATTAAAATTTTTGTAAGTTTGTATACTTTGACATATAATTTTATGTATTAAATTTAAATTGGTATGTCATTTTTTAAAAAAGTTTAAATGATTTAACCTATAACTTTTAAATATACTAGTTGAAACTGTACTTGAATAACAATAAAAAGTTAAAAAATAAGAAAAACTAAATTCAAAATTCTTATCTAACTTAAAAAAACTAAATTCAACTTCTTATCTAACTTTAAAAAATTTCCAAGAATTATACAAAAGCACATAACAATGCTTAATAATGATTCTGTTTACTAAAAAATGTTTATAATTACACCAGTCTGAACTCTGAATAATACAGTAAGCCATGTAAGTAATTTCACATTTAGTTGCCCAGAATTTTAGGGTTCTTAAAGAACTGAGAAGTTAATGTTTATCTATAGAATCATGACCTTTGAATTAAAGTGTTGTTAGTATATCCTAGTTCAGAGAAACCTTGAAAAATCAGTGGTCTTAAAACTGAATTCTCCACAATGCATACTTCAAAGCTTTACTCTAGAAAGGGCTATCTATGATCACAATTCTATCTTGAATCAGTAAGCCTGACATTTCCAGACTCTCCCTTCACGAGAAACTAAACTAGGAAAAGTGCCATTTTATTTTTTAGTATAGTATAAGCCATATTAAATTGCCCCTAGACTTCATTTCTTTCTTGCATCTTATCACTATGAGCACAGAGAGGTATCATTTTAGTAAACACTGAAAAGGTAGAAGAAAAAGAGGAGGAATTAAAAACTTGCTCTTCAGCTCTGACCCATGTGGCTCCGTTGTTTGGAGTTTTGTCCCAGAAACCGAAACGTCTGAGGTTTGATTCCAGTCAGAGTTCAGGTGAGAGGAAACCAAATGAATGATGTTTTTCTCTCTCACATCAATGTTTCTCTCCTTCCCTTCTACTCTCTCTAAAATCAATAAGCAATGTCCTTGGGTGAGGTAAAAATAAACCACCAGAAACAAGTTGCTTTTCAGGAAAATTAATTACCTGCCCTCTTTCTGTACACTGTCAAGATTATAATGTGTGTATCCGTTCTACAGAGGCACTCTCCTTGACTTGGTAAACAGGCACTGAATTTCACGTAAAATTATTGACAGCATATCCTTGTCCTCTACATTTCTAAAGCAGATGACTTCTGTGGCATGGTTTCTGCTTTAGTATATATACTATATGCCTAGAAGAAGATGCCTTTCACTTTAAAGATGTATTTAAGGTGCTTTTAAAAGCTGATTTTAACCTTAAAACTGTTATAATTTTCATTTTCTACTAGCTGACACTATCTGAAAGCATTTTACCTGATAATAAATCTGGAAAAGTTCCAATAAGGCAGTAGTTGTTTGGAGATCACTGCCTAAGCAACCATAGCTTTTTGAAGGCATTTAATACGGTGTCTCTAAATATTCTAACAAAACTCCCAAAAGCATAAAATAATTTATGTATGTAGAAATCCCTTTGTTCAAGAAGGTCACGTGTAAGGCTTAAAGAACATCATTTTCAATGCTCTTTATTCAAATATCAGCTAATATGTGTTTGGGTTGACTAATTTAACTGGAGGGAGATGAACATTTGTAAAAAACTTTTAAAACAAATTTTAAATGTCAATGGCTATCTAATGCCAGTTTATATATCTTAAAAAATTAAAAATCATTATATTTTTCAATTTGGGATTGAAGACACATTCTATATCTAAAAGTTTTTCTTTATGTTGTCCTCCTGCTTGGTTGGGAGCAAAGGACAGCATAGCTCACTGGTAGTATCTACATCAAGAAAGCCATGAGAGATAAAGCTATAGCTTCCTCATTAGTGATACCATTTCCATTCAATAGGTTTGGAGTCTCTCTTGAGAAAATCTTACATGCCAATTGTAAGCTTTTTTTTATTACTGTAATGGAAACACACGCATAAAAATTTAGGGGGGAGAAGGCCATTCTCCCAGCAGGATTTAAAGCTTTAGGGGAATACTATGGGAAATTTGTTCAGGGAAGGAGTTGAAATTAGCAATAGAATGAAAAGAAGCTAAGGGTGCATATGGGAGAGAATGATGTTTCCAAAAGTTTCAGAATTGTGCTTATTCAGCATTAAATGCTACCCTGGAAAATACTGAGCCTTTACCCATAACTCATCACTATTATACTTCTTTTATTTCTACATACTTTTCCTAAATCTTTTGGAATATTTTTTGGTTTTGTTAATACAGCATATATTCCAGTTTTAGGTACTCTCACAAATTGAACACTAAGGAGTATACTTAGGGCAGAAAGATCATTTTTATCTAATAAATTCTGTCAACAGATTACTGAATTTTCTCCTTAAAAAAGCATTCATTCAATCTTTATTTGTCCCAAGCAAGGAGATGAATCCATATGTTTTAAAGCCTGAACATTGTGTGACTGATTTTATTTATATGTGTGTATATATGATATACATAGATGATATACATATGTACATGCATGTGTCATATACACGTATAGCACATATACATAATAACATATATACTAAGCAGTGGTGCTATGGTATAAAACATTGAAAAACATTGGTTATCTGAAAATGTCATATTTGGTATACTTCTTGTGTCTAATACTCTAATACAGAGAAGACAGATTAAGCACAGTCTACAAGTGACAAATTCTCATAATATGCCTGCTAGATGATGTTGTGATGGAAAAACTTGGAAGTGTTAGTGAAAACTGACATGGATACTTATAAAAAATTAGAAGCAAGTAAAAATATTGAAGTTTTCTGATGGCCTTATCTATATTCATTCAGGACAGTTCCCATTCTGTCATACCAGATAATAGTTGTCATAGATTATTTTTCTTCATTATACAAAGAAAATACCATTTTACTCCCACTGGTAGATTCGATAGCAGTATATTTGATGTACTGTAATGTGTAGATATTCACATACCTGATGAATATATGCAATTGTTGAGTAAATTGGTGTTATGGAAAAATTCACATAGAAGGCACTTGAGTGGCACATTAGAAACTTATCTTTGGTAAGGCCAAAATAAAAAAAAAACGTGCTTCATTGAGTTATTTTAAAATATTTTCATTTATTAATACTGAATGTCTCCAGATATATTAAGATGCTTCCCAGATAGGTCATAAAAATGATAAATGCCATGACTAAAAAACTCTGCCTGTTTTGGCTATTTGCCATTTAAAGTCTCTATTTAATGGATGATGATAAGCTTTCATATTAGAGTTGGTCAGTTTCATTTTTTTTAACTTATTTGGCAGAAAAATCAAGAAAACTCTATAACTAGTCATGTTAGTAGCTCTATAGCCAGATGATATTATTCTTCAAATCCACAAATTAACTTGATTGTTGGTGAATTACTAATGCCCAGTGTTTTCCAGCATCATTTTTCAATGTTCCTTCAAACAACAGTAAGATCTTGTATCTAACCCCATTTAATTGATAAACAAAATAAATGATTGTAAGTCCAGGATTTTAATGTCTTCTACATCTGTTGTTTTTAAATTAGTCATTTCTATTAAGTATTGAAAATCCACTGACAGTAACATTTACTAGAAAAAAATGAAGTGAATGTAAAAAAGGAATTGACCAAATGCTGGCATTTGTCTTTACCTCTCAATTTTAAACTATGAGTCTGTTCTTTTATACTTTAATGAAAGATGTAGGCCTATCTAATGTATTTGTCACAGCAAATTTGAAAGTCACAAGTAGTAAGATTTAAAAATAATTTTAAGTGGTCCATTGTATCTTAAAAGTATTATAGGTAATCAATAACATTTGAAAGTCATTTGAAGTGGTAAGTTCACAGATGATTATTTACTATAATGTTTAAGCTAGAATTGATGGAAAATATTTGGTAACAATGCAAAAATGAAAATAGATCTTAAATTTTATGGAATTTGGAAACTTGCTTTTTAAGAGGTGTTTAATAAAAGCGAAGTTTCTGTTGCACGTTTTTTACTTCATACTATTCGGCATATAAATGTTCATTGGGTAGTATGGCCGAAAGAAAATAGGTGGTGGAAATCCAGGTATTCCATAATAAGGAGGATACTGCCTCTCACCGGTAAAGTATGGAGCAGGCTGATAAAAGCAAGTTACGTGGTCTGTATTGGGTAGAATATTCTGTTCTCCCAGTACTTTTAAAGCCATAAAGGTAATCATATTGATCGTCTGTCTTCTTTCATGACCCATGAGGCAAACAGTGCTTTCACTTACAACTCTACGCAAGGTCATAAGGTACTCATACTTGCTCTTTTCTTCACCTGTGAAATGGTTGTGGAGGTATGATTCAATCTTCTTTTGCTGTTCTCCTACATCAGGAAAATCAATGAAAAATCTAGAACACATGTAACGTTCCAGGTTCTTGATTTGTGCTTCACAAGCTGGCTTAAAGTCATGAACCAGCAAGTTGCTATACTTCAGAAGGCCACCACCTCTAATCTCTTCAGGTTTTCTGGTAGCTATCAGCTTGTTTTGCAAATGCATCATTGCTTCTTGAAAATCTCCATACATGCTTTCAGCTACCACAACAGGATAGGATTCTTGGGCTAGCTTAGCATTTTTGTCACAGTAGAAATCTAACATGGGATCCAAAAGAATTTGAAAGGAATCTACACTGAACTCAAACTGTCGTCTGAGTGAATTCACAAATTTGAGCTCTACATTCTTCCCATTATTATTTGAAAGAGAGATGAGACTCCAACGATCATACTTATTGCAAACTTTGACCATCTTCTGCACATAAGCCTCTTTCATGATCCTTAGGGTGATCTTTTCCTTTTTTACACCTTTTGGTAAAAAGTCAAGTAGACAACCTAGAACTATGTCCTTAACAACATGAAAATCTTGATCATTTGGTAGTTCAACACCAAAAATAATATCCAGATCCTTATAGGTGATTCCATTGTGGCTTGCAAGTATGTAACTTGCAATGGAACCATTCAATCGGGTATCTTTAACAATGATTCCTTGCTCTATCAGTTGATCTTTTACGACATGAATAATGTGTTTTGGTTTTACCTCTAATGTGGGAAAATTCCCCCTTCCGTGAATTGGAATTACTTCAGATAACACTTGATCCAGTATTACAACTTGATCCCAAGTGAGATTGCTGAATGCAATTTCAGACATTTTGAAGTCTGTAAGTCAACTGGAAAGCAAGCAGAATATTGGAAGGAAATGTTAGCATCATGAAGTCAGTGTTATACCCAAAGTGTATAAAAAATTAAAAATAACTGTAACTGAACAATAAATAAAAAGAGAAAAAGTTAAAATAGACTTATTCTCAACATACAATAAATCAAACTAATACTAGGAAGTAAATTATCACTATCTAATTGTAGTTAAATCTATAAATGAAATAAAGCTGCTTTGATTTCAAAATTGTTAGATGCATTAGTGCATGCAAACAGACATTATCAGGGATTTATTAGAATTATTTTTCACGTAAAATGGTGGCCTTTTTCAATCTTTATTCATGTAAATTCTATAATGCTTGTATTTGTCTGGTGTTAAAATTTTGTTCATGAGATAGTCATAATATATCATTGAGGTTCACTGTCACGAATTTAAGTGAGATCAAGATAGCATGGCTCTGTGTTAGACCCAACTGATGGAATGGCATAATATTCAAAAGTAATATATAACATTTGTAATCCAAGAGCATGAGAGAATTCATTTTATATATATTTCACAGAAAATTAAATTAGATTTTAAAAATAGCCTTAGGAAATAAGCATTATTATGAAAATAAATGTGACACATTATTCTCTGTAATAATATATTTGTGGCACACACATGAACACATATGCACATATAGACATATATGAGCACAAAAATAGAATGAAATACATGTTGCAATGGAATAAAAAAGTAAGTGATTTATATTGGTTTGGAATCTATACACACATCTACGATGCTCACCCCTATTAACATGGAAAATTAAGACCCGAGAGTAATGTTATGCTTCTTTAGCACATCTATTTTCACATAATATACAATATAATACGATGTTATAAGTACAAATTTCAAATATGACATTAAAATAATAAGACTTATCTTCATGTGTGGAACATGGCTCAAGATTTAACAGTTATACCTCATATAGAACAGTGAAATACTTATACTACATCAAAGACAAAAATTACAAAACTTTAATTAACTTGAATTGCTGAAACAAAAAGCATAGCTGAATAAAAACTTTGGATGACTGTCATAGTAAAGTGAGAAGACTCCAACAAATCCATCCACATTGCTTATATACCGGCCTTGGGTGTAGTACAGTTCTTAGCTACTGAAAGTACGTTTATTGAGGACAAAGCTATATTTTTATGGACTAAACCTCATATTTAAGGCAGAAATCCTTGAATAATTTTCCACATAAACCCAAACACATGCACAAAATCTGAAATTCCTAATTATTCTTCTCCGAAGGTGGATTATCAGCAGTAGTTCACTATTTGGCGGAGCGTATAAATCTTCTGACTCTGCCTTCTCCCAATTTATCCTCCAAGTGATCACTTTTTCCATGTAGGTTAACTAATGTTAGTGTGCCGAGAATGTATCAGACTATAATAAACACCAAAAGCACAGTGGTTTCCTTTATTCAACTGGATAAACTCACTGAGAGTGCAAGCCAAAACAATTATGTTGCCAAGATTTCACAAAGTACTGCAAATAGGTGTTTGTAGTCGATATAAAAAAGGTATAATTGTTCTCCCAACTGTCATCCTGTGGTCCTTCTGACTATGGGAACACAAAAAGTTAGCTACTGTTTTCATATTTGTATTAACATTAGAATATATTTCCGGAGAGAATGAGAAAAGCTTAAAACTTACCTTGGAGGGATTACTTTCAAGGAGGTAATGTAGTTGAATTAGTTAGATGATTTAGTGGATCCTTCGGTGAGTCTTCCAGCGAAAATAGGAATTCTCTTCTTGCTACTGAATAAAGTCATGAATCAACCAGGGAAACTGCAGGGAGCAAAAAGGGAACAATGCAGTTCTTTGCTAAATAAATACAAAGATAGGAATTTTCTTGTTATCACTAAATAAAGTCATAAACTAACCAGAGAAGCTACAGGGAGCAAAACAGCAACAATAGAGTTCTTTGATAAATATTATATACAAAGATACAAGTAATATGATGAACCCTGGCCAGTAGTCCTACAAATTATAGAGAGACAGAAAGAGAGAGAGGGGGATGATTTTAGCATATATTAGGATTACGCAGAGAGCTTGTAAACACATAGATTTTGGGGTCCCACCTCCAAAATTTCTCATACAGGTCAGAGGTGGGCATAAATATTTGCATTTATACCAACTTTCCAACTTCCCAGGTAATGCTGATGATACTGATTAGAGAACCACACTTTAACCACCCCTAATCTAAAGAAAACTGACAAAGGAATGGTTGTCCCAATAGCAGTACCTAGTCCCTCATAATTTGGCTATTTCTATTTAATTTAAAGTATTACATCGAGCAATGTAGATAGCTCTAATCAAAGTGAATGTTTTTCTTTATATTTTAACAGCCCAATACTGTTTTCTCAACTAAAAATTAAAGGTAATAGAAAGCCTTTATAAAGTTTGCATTAGGGTTCTAAAATACAAGCCTAACTGGGACCAGCATCTATCATAAATGATCATGTGTGTTTGTGTATGTGTGTGTATGCATATATATGTCTGTCCGGAAAAAGTCCAGCCTATGTTAATATAATGAGAAGTGTTTTTGTGACATCGATGTAACCTAGCAGCCAAGGAGAGTGGACCAGAATACACATGCGTGAACAATGACGACTTCCCTGTCCTAGTCAGTGGGGGTGGTAGATGCCTTTCAGTGACCACATGTACTCTGTGGCCATCACATTCAAAATGACTGAGTGAGTAGAGTAATGAATCTGCATCCAATTTTGTGTTAAGCTTGAACATTCCTCTGTGGAAACTATTTGGATGGTTCAGAAGGCTGCAGCTATGGGCATCTAGTGATTGGTGGCTTCATCATGATAACACAACTGCTCATGCATCACATCTGGTGCAGAGTTTTTTAGAGAAAGATCAAATCACCCAGGTGACTACCCCCCCCCCCCACAGCCCAGATTTGGTGCCGGGCAACTTCTGACTTGTCCCCAAACTAAAATCACCTTTGAAAGGGAAGAGATTTCAGACTGTCAATGAGATTCAGGAAAATACAACGGGGCAGGTGATGGCGATTGGGAAAACTGTGTGAGGTCCCAAGGTGCCTACTTTGAAGGGGACTGAGGCATCATTGTCCTACATACACTGTTTCTTATATCTGTATCTTATTTAATAAGTGTCTCTATTTTTCATATTACATGGCTGCATACTTCTGGACAGAATGTGTGTGTATGTACACACACACACATTTAAACTTGATCTCATTGTAGTCTAATCTCTGAATAAAGATTCTCAGTTACAACACCTTGAGACACACTATATCTGTCATACTAATTTATGCTTGTGATAGCTGAAGTTTTAAAAAATGAGACAGCTCAAGCTTTTTACGTTCACTTTATTTTTTAGGTATATTTTCATTGATTATGCTATTACAGTTGTCCCAATTTTTTCTCCCCTTTATCCTCCCTCCACCCTGTACTCCCTCTCCCACCAGTATTCCACCACCTTAGTTCATGTCCATGGGTCATACGCATAAGTTCTTTGGCTTCTACATTTTCTATATTATTCTTCACCTCCCCCTGTCTATTTTGTGCCTACCATTTATGCTTCTTATTCCTTGTACCTTTCCCTCCGCATTGCCCCCTGCCCCTCCCCACGATAACCCTCCATTTCTGTGATTCTGTTCCTGTTCTATTGTTTGCTTAGTTTTTGTTTCTGTTTTTTTTTAGGTTCAGTTGTTGACAGTTATAAGTTTGTTGTCATTTTACTGTTGATATCTTTGATCTTCTTATTTTTCTTAGATAAGTCCCTTTAACATTTCATATAATAAGGGCTTGGTGATGATGAACTCCTTTAACTTGACCTTATCTGGGAAGCACTTTATCTGCCCTTCTATTCTAAATGATAACTTTGCTGGATAGAACACTCTTGGATGTAGGTGCTTGCCTCTTTCCAGCACCTTCTTGCCTGCAAGATTTCCTTTGAGAAATCAGCTGATAGCCTAATGGGAACTCCTTTGTAGGTAACTCTCTCCTTTCCTCTTGCTGCTTTTAAGATTCTTTCCTCATCTTTAATCTTGGGTAACTTAATCATGATGTGTCTTGGTGTTTTCCTCCTTGGGTTCAATTTCTTTGGGATTCTCTGAGCTTCCGGGAGTTCCTGGAAGTCTATTTCCTTTGCTGGATTGGGGATGTTTTCCTTCATTACTTGTTCAAATAAGTTTTCAACTTTTTGCTCTTCCCCTTCTCCTTCTGGCACCCATATAATTCAGATGTTGGGATGTTTATAGTTGCTCTGGAGGTTCCCAAGCCTCTCCTTATTTTTTTGAATTCTTGTTTCTTCATTCTCTTCCGGTTGGATGTTTATTTCTTCCTTTTGTCCTGAATCGTTGATTTGAGTCCCAATTTCCTTTCTTTCATTGTTGATTCCCTATATATTTCACTTTATTTCATTTTAATGTATTTTTTCAGTACCATACATCCACCCCATACTCTCTTCCATGTCCACCCACTCCTGCCCACCCCCCTACAATCACCACACTGTTGTCCATGGCCATGAGTTCTTTCTCTTATTTTTTCCCTTTTTGCTTGATCCCTCCATCCTAACCCCCTTGCCCCAGAGCTGCCAGCCTGCTCTTATCTATGAGTTTGTCTCTATTTTGCTTGTTAGCTTAGTTTATTTATTACATACATTCCACAAAGAATAAACTCAAAATGGATTAAAGACTTAAATGATAAGACTCGAAACCATAAGAATCCTAGAAGAAAACATAGGCAATAAAATCTCAGAAACTTCTGTAGCAATATTTTTTCTGAGATGACTAAAGTTTTAAAATGTGTATAAGTTAAAATGGAAGTTAAAAATTTCTAAAGAACCATTTTTCCCTTTCAATTACATTCATTAGTTCTTCCACCAAAATCTGAGTAGGTTTTGCTTACAAGGAAACATATAAATAAGCCTGCGTTTTGAGTCTAATTGTAAATGAAAGATATTGTAAAGGAAATACATTCTCTGTATAAGAACTAGTATTAACATTAAGCTCTGTTGGCAACTTATAATAACATTCTTTTAATGAACACCATAATCACAATGTGTTTATCAGTTGTCCTAAATACACATCTATTTTATAATTTGTTCAAAGTAAATATCTTGACTAAAAGTTGCTGACTAAAAATAAAGTATTTGTCTATCCTCCTTGTGAGCTTTTCTATTAGCCCATTAAATTCAAAAGATTTAATTACAAGGCAATCTTAAAATATATTTTAGGTTCAAATATGGCAAAGGATGAATGTTTTAAATAAGTATAAATATTTAAAGGGAAGCTGTACATTTGCAAAGTTTTTGAACATTCCAATATTTATTTTATGCATTGTTTAATTTAGATTTATAATATTGATATGTGATATTTTAACAGATTTGAAAAAGCATGAGGAAGTCACAGGAAGATTAAGCTATTTGAATGCTTCTATGAAGCTTTCATTATTGTATGCATATAAGTTTTATATGATTGACCATAGTGCTTGAGTCCTGGAATAATACTTATATCACAAAACACTGTATCACTTACACCACAATGCATTGGTGATATTACAAGTCTATAACATTTAAAGATTGAGCAGGGAATTCTCAATACCAGTTCACTTTCAGCATTAGTCATTTTCAAATCTGGTGTGAAGAATGCATCAATTCACTATTGATTCTAAGCAAAAGGGGAAATATTGGTACAACTGTAATAGAACAATAAAATATTTAATAAAAAAGTTTCCAAAATTGAAGACTTTCCAAAAAAAATCCAAATTTAGGTTAATTAAAAAACTTTTAAAGTTGCAAATATTTACTCATCTAGGATTCTACTAATGAAACAAATGAGTTCATTTTCCAAATTTATAGCCTCTTATGTCATAATTGTGAAGGCTGAGAAAAAGGTGTTTAAATTTTAATTTTCTTAATTAAAAAAATAATGTTTTAATTATGCTAACATATGTGTAATAACTTTATTTTTAATTACTAAGAGTGGTAAAGTGCTCAGAGATGTTATTGGGCTTACTATAATTGGTTTGGCTCAGTGGAAGGAGGGGAAGGAGAACATCAATTTATCATAAACCAAAAGATGGTAGAAGTATTCAAAGTTTCTATTTAGACCCAGAACAAGGCAAGCAAATAGTTTATGTTCCAGCATATCCTGGTCTGTCCTTCTCTCTGCTTATGACCATCTGTTTTCAAATGCTCTGCTTAGCTCTGTTTCCCATTCTAATAGCCAGTGTTCTTACTGACTTAGTGTTGACATGAATTCCCAGTTTCTTGTCATTAATGAATAGGGAAATAACTTGTTTGTGAAATTATTATACATATGTGGGTAGAAGCATGCTAAAAGAAAGTTTTTGAGTTGAAAAGCTCAAGTGAAAGGTGCATTAGGACAATTCAGATAAACATGCTAGGCCCTGGCTGGTGTGGCTCAGTGGACTGAGCACTGGCCTGTGAACCAAAGGGTCAGTGGTTCAATTCCCAGTCAGGGCACATGCCTGGGTTGTGGGCCAGGTCCCCAGTAGGGGGCATGCAAGAGGCAAACACACATTGGTATTTCTCTCCCTCTCTTTCTCCCTCCCACTCTCTAAAAATAAATATGAATAAATTTTAAAAAGATAAACATGCCAGGTACCAAGAGAAAAGAACACAAATGTCTTAAAGAGGAACAGCTCTGGATTTAAAATTTTCATGCTCAGAAGCTTAAAGGAAAGTACCTTCCCCCAGATTAAACATCAGCCCCTAATTCTGGAGAAATTTGATCATTTTCTTCTGATTCTGTCCCAACCCACATACATACACTTTCTTGTGTTTGTTCTTGTTTTTCTGTGTGTGTTGCAGAGGGATGTCATTTGTTGATTTTGTGTTAAAAGCGTGCACTGTTCTGAAGAAATCATCTTCCAACTCTTTTCAGGTTTAGTGTCAACCCTATTTACAATACGCAATGTGAAAGCTCCCAGCATTAGCGCCTCCTTCATCTTCCCCTCTGCTCCTTATAGGGGCTGGTTGAGGTTGACAGTTATCAGAACTTACCAGGCAGCACGTCAGGCTTCTTTTGCTTCTGATGTACCTAATGCAAAGGGCTCTTGACTCTCCAAATTGCCATCAATCTCAGAGAGTGGAGCTGGCCAGAGAGAACTCTAGTTCCCTTTGGGGTGACTTTGTGGAGATATTGAGAAGATTGACGTGTAAATAGGCTTCTGGCTAAACTGGGAGCTAAAGCTACCTAGTGGGACCAAACCCCATCCCCTCTTCACTGGACTCTGTTAAGCTCACCATGACTCTCACAATAAACTCAGTAATCAGGTAAGCATTCCCCAATTCATTCCAGATCTCTTATCCCTTTGTGGATAACCCTGTCAACACTCAAGAGATCAAAGATTCTCTGGAGAATGAAGAGGATTCAGTAATTATAACCAACAGCATATATGACTTCCACATGATTCATGAACAATATCTGAAGAAGCAAGAAAGTAGGAACTCACCAGAATCCTCCGGGAAAAAGTTTTACAAAAAGCAATACTTGCTAGTTCCTCCCCTCACTGAACCCCATCAGCCACAATAACTCACTTTACTGATTGCTGCTTCTCTTCAAATCCGTGCAGGCAAAGAGCAACCACAAGGAGGAAGGATGTGTTGCTAAAGTGAGGCTCTGGAGGACCCTCCCTGATATGCACACAAAAAAGAGGGTGATCAAAGAAAGCAAAAGAAAGAAATGTGTAAATTAAAAGAAAAAGAAAAGTAAGGGGGAAAGGAAGGTAGGAAAGAAATCAAGGAAGAGAAAAAGAGAACGAAGAGCGCAATCACTTGGAACAGTGGCTGCAAAGGCTGCTAAGCTGCTGCTGTCCAAAGGCAGCTGGGTGCTGAAATGATGTCCCCCAACACATCCCTTCAGTCCTACTCACCCACTCCACAAACTTCCCTTCCTCCCAGGCTCATCTCCCTTGTAACATAAAAACATTTCCATGGAACCTTTCCTCACACAATTTAAGGTGATCCATAGTATTGAGTCATATGGGTTCCACCTACCACAGGAGGGCAATCTCTCCACTACTTTCCTTTCTCTTTAGTCCTGAACTTTCTCCAGTGGAATAATACTACCTTCCCTCCCTTCTAACATAGGAAATAAATTTCCTACCATCCCCACAAATAGAGCCTGGCCTGTGTCTTTCCTAACTTCTACCCATCCAACTGCCTCCTACACACAGAGACACACACAGGCACACAAATAATTCCTCCTCCCCACACTACTTCAATCATTGCCAACATAAGCACAACTTTAGTTCATTCCCAGAGGCAGTTTTTATGAAAAAAGTGGCTTATTTTCCTAGTGTTTTTTTTCCTTAACTCTCTTTATCAAGAGGAGTTCTCTTCCTGACTTCAATGCCTTCTTCTCTTGGCTTGACTAGAAATATTTAGTTCCTTGTGTTTTTCCCCATATCTCTATCTCTCATTTCTCCCATACATACTTCTCATAAGAGAAAATAGCTGAATATTGTTCTTTTAAAATCAATTTTAAAATTCAGTCCTTGATACCTTAAAATTACCTTAATAAAATCCATTAAATATATTATTAGCAATATTAAATGTATTAATCCAAATGTTGTTTCTAATCCTAACTTGCATTATCTTGTTCTATTACCATTAAATATAATTCACTTTTAAGGTACCTAGAGACTATACAAAAGGAGGTAACTGATAAGAAAAAATCTTGAGAAGTTAAGAATTATAGGAAAAAATATGTATGTAAACATACTAGATTACCTGAATGTAACTTTCTTTAGCTGATAATGGAGATAAGCACACTTGGTATCCTAAAAAGAAGAATTAGGTACAGAATTTTACTTTAATACTTCACTTTAGAAATGTCTGAAGTTAAATTTTTAAAAATAATTTACTATCAGGTTATTTATTGTGATGTCAATGTGGTAATTGATCTTGAAGATTTTGTAATTTACTTATCCTGGAGTTGTCAATAACATAATTCTTGGTACTACATTAGCACATCAATTATATTATGTCTCTCATCTATTATTGTTGAATTAACACATAAAATATTAAAATAATGCATTTTAAGCACCTTAATGGTTCAATTTTACCACAACCATAATTATAGACACAATTATTAATAAAATAACTAATTTTCTAGAAATTCATTATATACATCTTAGTTGAACAAAATTTTCTAATAAAATGTAATTTTAATGTCAATTTCAATGCCTAATCATAGTTGAAACTAAAAAAGTATCAACACTCCCTTTCTATGGGATTTCTCACCTTGTCTTTTGGTAGCACACTTTGTTAGTTGAACATCACTCCTACTCAGAAGACTAACTTTCTTCTTCAGAGTTTCCCATTAACTGATCTCCCCACATTCTCTGCACTCCACTTGCCACAGTATCATGGATACTGTTGCCAGGAGACCAAGAATACTACTGTTGCATCATCAACACTCAGAGTTAAGAGTATTTTCACAGTGTCCTGGCTCGTGTGGCTCACTGGACCGAGCACTGGACTGTGAATCAAAAGATCGCTGGTTTGATCCCCAGTCAAAGCACATGCCTGGGTTGTACTAGGGGCATGAGAGTGGCAACCAATTGATGTGTCACACATTGATGTTTTTCTCCCTCTCTTCTCCTGTCTCTAAAAGTAAATAAATAAAATCTTAAAAAAATATTTTCATTCCATGTTTTTGGCTCCTTTTTTTGAAAATTATTTACCCATATACATGTAGATTTATTTCTGGGTTTTCAATTCTGTTCCACTGTTCTGTGTGTCTGTTTTTCTGCCAATATCATGCTGTTTTGATTATTGATTTATAGTACAATTTGAAGTCGGGGAGTGTGATACCTCTGACTTCATTCTTTTTTTTCCCCTCAGGATTGCTTTGGTTATTTGGGTCTTTTGTGGTTCCATGCAAATCTAATGATTATTTGTTTTATATTTTTAAAATGTTTCCTTGAGATTTTGATGGGGATTGAATTACATCCATATATTGCTTTGTGTAGTATGGACATTTTAAGTATGTTGATTCTTCCAATCCATATACACAAGATAACTTTCATTTCATTGTATCTTTTTCAATCTCTTTTAAATAGTACTTTGTAAATTTTAGTATACAGGAACTTCACATCCATTGTTAAGTTTATTCCTAGGTATTTTATTCTTTTTGCTGCAAATGCAAAATGAATTATTTATTTCATTTTTTCCGAAATTTCATTTTTAGTAAATAATGCAGTGGAATTTTGTACATTGATTTTGAATCCTGCAACTTTACCATATACAAAAATTAACTTAAAATGGATGAAAGACCTAAATATAAGACCTGACACAATAAATTACATAGAAGAAAACATAGGTACTAAACTTATGGACATTGGTCTTGGTGATTTTATGAATTTGCCCTCAAAAGCAATGTAAGTAAATGCAAAAATAAATGAATGGGACGATATCAAACTAGCAAAAGAAACTGCCAACAAAATAAAAACGCCATCAACTAAATGAGAAAAGATATTCATAAAGAAAAGCTCCAACAAGGGGTTACAATCCAATATATATACACAGACCTCATACAACTCAACAACAAATAAACAATTAAAAAGGGGGCAGAGGACCTGGACACTATGGAGGCTTCTCAAAAAGTTAAGAATAGAGTTACAGCAGCCGCTGTGAATGTGCACTCTCCGGGTTGTTTCCTTGGTCTCCTAAGACTTAAAGAATCAGTGTGTTTGACCAATGGAATACCAAGATACATAAAAAATACAACTTGAGATCCAAGAAGGTGGCAGAGTAGCCGGCAGCTGTGTTCGTCCCTCTCAGATACAGACCGGATTGAAGTTACAACTCAGAGCTGAGAGTGAGTGAAAACGTCTGTAAGAGCGCACTGGGAGGGGAGCCTGGGAAGTGCGTAGAAATAGCCAGGAGTGCGCAGGAACGAGCCTGCTTGCTGGCGACTGAAAGGCCAACGACTAGGCTTTCTAGGTGGCCGCCACCACTGTTCAGCCTAGCCCAGCCCAGGCCAGCCGAGCACTGCTGGCTGCACAGAGTCCCAACAGCTGTAGCTCGGCTCAGGACCCACGGGCTACCGGGGCTGCCAGACAAGGCGTGGGAGGTGGGGGCTCCAGGAGCAGCACCACGGGGACAGGCAGGTGCGAGGCTGAGACCTCTGGAGGGAGCAGGGTCAGCACGCACGCAGTCACCGCCTTGTGTTTCAGCAGGTGAGGGATTGTCCCAACACCATCCAGGAAAGA
>PVKU01014274.1:0-24004 GCA_004027475.1 Anoura caudifer
GGGGGAGGAGAAGGAGAAGGAGAAGGAGAAGGAGAAGGAGAAGAAGAAGGAGAAGGAGAAGAAGAAGAAGAAGAAGAAGAAGAAGAAGAAGACGACGACGACATGCCTGGGTTGAGTTTCAGCACATTGCATAAGGAATTAATTACCTCCAATTTCAAAATGAGCGTTTCTGGAGTTCGCTTTCAGTTTGGGGTATTTATGGCTCCAAATTATTTTTATACCAAATTAGCAGGGTGTTCCCCGTTCTGTTACCTGTGATACAAAAGCAGCCCTATCTTTCCCCATCTTACAGCCCCGAGGCCACCTGAGCTCACAGGTAATGATGGCTGTCATCAGAGGCCCCTCCATCCAGCCACCCCCCCCAACAAGGGGCCCCTCCCACTGCTGGAGCCTCCTTGGCCAGGAGGGTGGGGGTGGAGAGCAGCCCCTTCAGCTGTGGGTGGAGCCATCGGGAGACCTGCAGCGCACCCTGAACGACGGACTCACACACTCGCTGTTGAGCCCTCCACGTTTTTGGTGGTCTACACATCTACCCTTGGAGGGGAAGTGGATTTTGATCTCTAGGACCACAGGCATCTGGGGTTCGTATGCTACCTTACCCCAAATTTTACTGACACAGATTGGGACTTCATCTGGCTTTTGTTTGAAAGTCAACGGTACAGGGCTCCAGCCTTCCACGTTCCACGGGCTTGCGGACGGCCGAAGGGGGTGCACACACGGAGGACAGGAAGGTGGCCAACGTGCGGAGTTGTTCCGTGCCCTTTTCCTCATTCACTCATCCCCGGGCCAACTCCTACACGCTCGTGGAGACCCAGCTCGGCACCAGGGCTGCAGGCTTCTCTGATGGCCCCTGTTTGTGCCATCGACCACTCTGCATTGGCATTCATCCCTTAAGAAGTTGGTCAGTGTCCCCAGCCCTGCTAGGGACTGTGAAAAAGTTGAAGATAAAGAGTTGATTCTAAGACAAGGCTTGGCAACTGGTAGGTGCTCCGTGAAGGCTGGTTGAACGTGATGGGTCCAAACAGAAGGACGAGGCAGTGGGTGAAGCTGTATTAGGAGACGAGCAAGTTGTCTCCAAGGCCTGGCTGTGCAGTGCGCAGTGGTGAGAACCGGAATGGGTGGCAAGGGAGATGGTGGAATGGCCACGGGCCGTTCAAATCAATGGTCATTAACTGACACGTGCTGATGAATAGCTAATGAGGGGAGTTAATCAAACAAAACATTACAGTTAGTAAGATGAATAAGATCCCCCCAAACTGACTTGTTAGCTGGTCTTCCCAACCACAGAAATCTATAAAGGGTACAAATGCCTCTCCGTGGGTGAGTGAGGTGGAGAGACGCAGTCTGAGCAGCCGGGGGAGGCTGGGCGCGACCCCACCCTTAGATGAAGGGCCAGACTCCGGGCTCGAGAACCACGTGCAGCGAGTCAGGCCCTCTGGGGAGCCCAGGCATGGCCATTGCCAGCACATTCTATGGCGGGTGCTACGTGGAATCCTCCGAAAACCTACACATGAAAAGAAACTGATTTCCCTGCTGTGAATTTCAACCTTGAACTTGTTTCAAAGGTGAATTTTAGTGGAGAAAGTGTGATTTTCCAAAAATGATGTTGGAGAAATTGCAAAACTGTATAGAAAAAAAAAAAAAAACAACCCTGTATCTTGACAAACAAAATAGCAATTCCAAATAGTTTGTAGAACTATATATAAAACATCAAACAATTACTCTTCTGGAAAAAAACATGGAAGAATAGTTTCATGACTTAGAATAAGAAAGGATTTCTTAAGAGTTCACAGAAAGCATTAGACACTTTTTCCTTTAAGAAAAAAATATAAATTGAATTACATAGAAATCAAGAACTGATGTTATCAAAAGACACTAGTAAGAAAGTCACAGAAAGATATTTGCAATACATGTATCATGTCTGACAATAGAGTTATAACCAGAATAAAGAAATCCCATAAACCCATAAAAGGAACTTGACAATGATCTAGACAAAAGACTTGAACAGGCTCCTCATAAAAGGGAATAAACCTATGCAAGGGTGTCCAACACTATTAGTTATCAGGGAGGTGAAAGTTAAAACCACAAAGAGCCACAACTTTACACCCACCAGGGCGGTTACAATGTTTAAAACTGCCCAGTGCCGTGTAGGACAGGCTGTGGAGCAGACAGAGAACTCACACATGACTTCATGCAAGCAAAAATTAGCCCAGCCACTTTGGAAAACTGTTTGGCAATGTGCACCAAAGCCAGGTTTTATGACCCAGGAATTCCACTCCTAAGTATACATCCTATCTATATATAGACATACATACGCTCATCCAAAGGCATCTGAAAGAGTGTTTAGCAGCACTGCACGTGTATAGCCAAATACTGGAAACGATTCAAATGCCCTTTGACAGCAGAATGGGTACACAGTGCCTTATTCACACCATAATGGCCACACAATAAAATGTGAGCAGTAAAGAGACTCGGAGAAGCGCCGTCTGGCTGAACCTTGCTGATGCTATGCTGAGAACAAGAAGCCAGACCTACAGAGTCTACTGTGCGACTTGACCTATGTGAAGTTTAAAATCAAGTGAGACTAACCTGTGGTGATTTACCAAAAAAAAAAAAAAAAAAAGAAGAAGAAGAAGAAGAAGAAGAGCAGCGGTGGCTTGTGGGGGTGTAGGGAACAGGAGTGGGCAAGAGGGCAACCGCAATGCTCTATTTCTTGATCTGGGTGCCGGTGGCACGGGTGCAGTCCCCGTGTTCAAATGCATCAAGCCGAACCCTTATGATGTGAGCACGTTTAAGGATGTACGTCTACTTCGCCAAAAAGCTTACTTAAAACATAAAGTTCTCACACCAGCCCACTCAGCTGAACAATACGTTGGCAGGAGCCGTCGGCAGCCTGGCTGAGCTGGACCGCGCCCATAAAGCTGCTCTCCGCAGGATCGTAATGGTTTTCTGCATCCACACGGCGCCTTTCGTCGGCCGAGATCAAAGGGCTTCTGCGTAATAAAAGATAGCATATCAAATGCAGCATATCAAACACAGTTAGGTCTGCGGGAATAAAGGGGAAACACTGACTCAGGGACATATAATCCAGCAACCTTGTCGACATAAAATAAGCCGTAAAAACTGTATGTAAAAAGAATCGTAAACGTCAACTATTAAGAATGCATCTGTGTGGAATGAAAGGCCCTCCGCCGCCCCCAAGGCTGCTCTCTCACGCTGGGTGCGGGAAGGGCAGGGAGTCACGCAGACTCCCAGGCACCGCGCCGCAAGGTTGCTCTGGAGGCGACTCGGCACCTCCCGCAGGACAGCAGCGCAACTAAATACACTCTCTGTGCTGCCGTTCAAAGGGCTTTCACATGTGCTCGGAGATATAAACACCCTAACCCTGATGACTCGTTAAATGGGCCTTTTTCCTATTTGTGAAATAAATACGCTGTTGCTCCGTCTCTCCGAGGCATGTGCAGTCACACACATCGCTTTCCTGTTTCTCCGTGATGCTCACCGAGTGCGCGTCCCCAGCTCCGGTTCTCCAAGCCGCCGAGGGAAAACATGCCCCGCCGGGGGTTGTTCACTGACCTGAGGTAGCTGGGGAAGCCTGTGTGGGGTGAGGCTCGGGGGGACCCAGGAGATACTCCATTAGCCTAACAAAGGACTCCTTCAGCTCTGGGAATTGTGAAACAGCTGCTCAGACATCTCCCTGCATCGCCACACACACACACACACACACACACAGGGCGGGAGGAAAAGGAAAACAGTTGGCCTCGAATAATTTAAAGAATCCATGCTCCACACAGGGATGGCTTCAATAAAGGGAGTCAGGTAAATGGAAGCAGAGTGCGTACACATGTGTGGACATATCAGTGTGTGCACATGCACATGTGTGTGTACATGTGTGTGCATATATGTGTGTGCGCACATGTCCCCGAGAGGAATGACAGCAGAGAGGAACAGGAACCTGGCCATTTGGCAAGCACGCTTGTAATGAATAGCCTCATGTAATTCTCACAATAATCCTATTAAGTTGGTAGTTGATTATCTCCATTTTACAGATGCAAAAATGGAGATGAAGAAGAAGTTAATTAACTAACTTTCCCAAGGCTATGTGTAATCGATGACGAAGCCAAGACTCAGATGCAGGACGCAAGGCTCGGGAACGCCTGCTCTCGCACTGGAGTTCACAGCGTCAGGCGGAAGGGACTCCGAGGCATCCACGTGTGCTGCGCACATGCCCTGTCATTCTGCGGGGGCTCGTGTTTTCCTGGTACAGCACTGGCGGAAGTTACTCCTATAACCCACGATGTACTCCAAAGAGAGAAAGACCTGTTGCCCTAATTCCAAATGGATCACAAGTCCCATGATCCTACAGGGACCATCAAGACGAGTGTCAGGCCCTGCCTGGTGTGGCTCAGTGGGTTGGGCATCATCCCCAAAGTAAGAGGTCACTGATTCGATTCCCGGTCAGGGCACATGCCTGGGTGGCGGGCCAGTCCCCGGGTGGAGCGTGTGTGAGAGGCAACTGATCGATGTTTCTCTCCCTCTCTTTCTCCTTCCATTTTCCCCGCTCTAAGAAATAATAAATAAAATCTTTATTTTGAAAAAGGTGCGTGTGAGGAGCGAGGCATGCCTTGGAATCATGCTTTGACACAACCCACATGAGTTGAAACATTACAGACCCTCCTCCGCAGGCAGGTTGGCGCTTCCTGCAGATTCCTGGCTCACCCATGTGTTCAGCCTTTCAGTCAAGGGCACTTACGGAAGGGCCCCTGGAGGGCAAGTCCACGTTCCTCGGGAGCCCTATGGAACAATACAGGCTTCCTCTATAGACAGTAGCAGTGACTCACTGGTAACGGGAGTGTGGCGAACTTGCTCAATAGGAGACTGGTCTGTGGGGGAAAATACCGCAGCCAGGAGATTTCCATCTGACCAGGAGGTCACTTTAAAACTCAATTTAGTGACACCCTTGTGGGCTGTCCCTGGCACCTAGAATATATGGACTAATAATTGGGAACAGCTGCTTGTCTGGACTGGAACCGCTCTATTTAAATAGCTCCAAGATTACACCCTTGGCCTGTGCTTCTTTATACACTTTGGAAATAAACTACTGTGGATGCCCAAATGTATCCTGACAACGGAAGAAATGATTTATGGAGACTGGCCACATCCAGTGCCGCAAGTCTCCTGTGCCGCCCGGGTTCCAGTCATCCCCGCCATGCAAAGGGGAGGGGACAACAGGACCAGGTCACTTGGTGACATCCCAGGAGCCACCCCGAATGAAAGTTACCCTCAGATTGAAGCAGTTTTTCGGGACCTTCATTCTAAGACACAATCGTTGCATTTGACTCCACTGAGCCCCAGACTTAATTATCCAGTGTACCCATCTGCCGTTCCCAGAGCGTCCGACCGGGGCATGCCCTGAGTAGGCCTTACCCAGTAACGAAACTCCTACAGAACGTGACACCTACGTATCTGAACTGAACATTCTAAAGGACTCTTCGGTTTTCTTCCCACCTGGGCAGCTTTGTCCAGCTTTAGTTTGCTTTTAAATCACTGATTCCACAAACATTTGTTACACGCTGACCAGGCCATCTCAAAATGGTCTGAGCTGAATTTATTGATGCCAAACACACTTGTAGCCTTCCTTTCCAGTGTAAATATCCAACAATAGAAAAGTAATAAAATATAGCATGACATATCCACTTGGCAAAATATTACAGGCCTATTCATAAATAATGATAGCATCCATAGGATTATGAAGGAAATTGAGAAATTAAAATAATATGGTTAGAAAGAAGCAAAATTGAATAGATCTGTGATAACAACTATGTAAAATTATGCACAGACAGAAGATGGAAAAGGAAAAATCAAAAGGACAGATATTCTATATTCTGAATGTCTCCATAAACATTCCGATAACCATACAGCTCAACAAGATGAGCAACTAAAGTTCTTGGACTCTGTGTCCATAGCATGGCTACGAGACGGAGAATACTGCAGACGTCAAACTACGTCCAAGAAGGTGAATAAGTGACCCAAGGCAGAAGAGCCAGCTCAGAAAAGAAGGCAGGAACACAGGGGCCTAGGTGTGGGGAAACGGATGCAACAACCCCCAGAAAAGGAATGTCTCCCCTAAGTGGGAAAACACTGACCACAGGTACGAGACGTGGTAGATTACCGTACTGGTTACTACAAATCAAAAGGAAGGTGGTAGGTGGAAATCTTGGGAAAGTACCAGGTGTGGAGAAGAAAGATAACTTGGAAAGAGCAGAAAAAAAAATAAGAAAGAACTGGAAATTAGGAGTACTTCAAAAAGAAGAAAATCATGACATCAGAAGATATATCACCACCAACCCTGAAAAGAGGGGAATTTTTAAGAAATTATACTTCATAAACAAACAGAAGAGGAAGCTCTTGAATTAAGAAATCTCAGGTGTAACCTAAACCTTCACCTCCTCACCTTGGTCTACCAGTTACTGCTAGTCCAAGAAAAAAATCTCAAAATGAAGAGAAAACATCACAATTGCCATACAAGGTTCCTATAAGAAAATAGAATATAAATATCAAAAACCCTTTTAGTTGATCAATGTTCTCCCATTCAAAATAATAACAAAGCAGAAGAAAGGGCCAACATCCCAATCTGAATTAAGTATCCTTAAATAAACATTTGGAATGAAAAAAACCCAGCCTGACTCAGAAATTTTAAAACTCGAAACATAAATGGATAAAGATGAGTCAAGAAAGTTTTAAGAGAATAAAATCATCTCAGAAATTATGGTTAAGTCACAATATGCCCAAGAGAAGACAGATATAATAAAGACTATTCAGGAAAGGCATAAAAACAAACAAAATAATGAAAACAAAATTAAATGTGTATACAAGAGTCAGAGGGAAAGTGATTGAGGTAGAAGATGATTTAAGAGATCTAATATATGAATAATCGCCAAAAAAAATCAAAAACAAAATAATGAAATGGAACCAATATTTAAAACTATAACCCAAGAAAAATTTCCAGAGATAAAAACAATGCACATTCACATCATTTACTTAATGAAGTGGTCCATTGTGTATCTAGAAAGACTGACCCAGAATGGTCAACCTCCAGACGTACCCTACCAAGACAGCCAATACATTTTTAGAGAAAAGGGGAAAAATCCTCTGGGCCTCCCAACAAAATGACCGAGTCACTTACAAAGAAAAGAAAATCCGTTTGGCATCAGCTTTCTCTATAGCAACAGCACAACACAAGGCGAGAGTGGATCGGAACTTCAGGGGTTCGAGGAAAGAAGGCATAAACCAAAGTGGACAAAGCGTCAGGGTACGGAAGACACCCACAACAAGTGTCACAGCCATTGGGCCGAGGAGGTTTAGTTCCTTTAGTCATTCTACATCTTTTTTCTTTCAAAATTTCAGTTAAATAATTACTCATTCAAATGTTTATAAAGAAAATGTTAAAGTTTAAATCTTCCTTTACTTCTTCAGGGAAGCAGGAGAGTATGGATAATTGAAGGTATAGCAAGGTGCCAGGGACCATTTCTTGCCTGGCAGGAAGGGGTTGGCCTAGCCACGCCTCAAAGGGAAATCACAGCATTTCCGAGCAGGCCTTGTCTGCTTGTCCACACACTGCTCTAACAGCACAACGGTGTGGGTGGCACTGAAGCCACAGATACTTATTTCTCATCGTTCTGAGGCAGGAAGTCTAGGACAGCGACCAGCCGATGCTGTGTCTGCTGAGACCCTGCGTCAGTGTCCCAATGGCCCCTCTGGCTGCAGCCTCAAACAAGGGAAGCAGCCCGGGAGCTCCCCACACACTCCTTCCACTCTGGAGGGCCTTGGCCTCAGGACCTAGGCACCTCCCAAGGGCTCCACCTCCTATTACCATTAATCCCCATGTTGTGGGGTGAGATTTCAACCTATGAGTTCAGAGGAGACACGAATATCCATCAATGGCACGTTGTGACAACAAGACAGGTCTGCATTCTAAGTAGTTGTGATTCAGCCATGGCCTAGTGCAGAATCGGTTAGGACGTTCGGCCAAAGCGATAACAGCATGTGCGTACCTGCTTTGCCACCAGCTCCCTGTCTCATTGTCAGGTCGGTGATGACCTGGCATCCCCAGGAGGAGTCTACGGGCGGGAACGGTAAGTTGGCACCAGTCCCAGCACCCGCTCTTCTCCCTTCCCAACGTGGCCAATACTTATTTGTAATGAATGGGCCCTTATCCTCTGTCCATCCACTTCAGAACTGACCTCGTAACGCCGCACTACAGATTTTGTTCATGATCTACATTTTCACTTGTCTGCAGGATAAATAAATTAGGGGAGAGAGAGAACAAAGCCAGCATTTCTCTCCAAGCAGGTATGTTGGTCTCGAGGGTCAGTGTGTTGAAGGGAAGAAAGGCCAGCCCCCCCCTTTTTTTTTTTTAAGATTCCAACCTACACTCTGACTTAGCTGATTTGATAGGAAAAAGAACGGCCCCAGTGCCTGTCGAGGAGAGCGGGCAGCCGACGCGGGGCTGCGGCCTTGCGTGGCAGGACAGGAGAGGAGGGGGACCTGAACGGGTGAGGAGCCGCATCCTCCAGAGTCCCTGGGTGCTCTTCCTTCTCTGAACACACTTTCGTAAAATTATTGACTTCCCTAGTTTTCAAAACTTTATTAAATTAAAAGCATTTTCATCTTTTGAGGAATGAAACAAAGAACAATTAAGAGGATAATTCATTTCTTAATGAGTGCAACTTAAAACCTTGGCAGTCTCTTTCCTTGTAAACAGTCCTCTGCTCTGAGCTCAGTGTGGGGCGCGGCAGGGGGGGGCGGTGGCTGCTGGGGGGAGCAGCGCAGGGACACACACGCTCCCAGGAGAAAGCAGGTCTCTTCTGAAGGAGGCAGCAGCTACACAGCCCTCGCTAACATCGAGGACCCCAATTCGAGGCAGCTCTGAACCTGGGGGCCGTCTTCGTCCGTGTTCCCCTGTGTGCCCCTGTGTGCGGGAGCCCCAATCCATTCCAAACCAGTCCATGGTTGCCCATTGGCTTCTGATTCTCTAGACAGTGGAGGAAGATCATGGTGAGGACATGGGAGGAGAAGCTTCCAGAATCCATCTGACCAGCTGGAACAATCACCGCCAGTCTTTGGCCCTGCCCTTCCGAAGGAGATGCGGCAAGCAAAGACTTCTTCCCTGGGGACACTCTGACCTCCAAGGGAGGGAGGCAAATTAGACACTGCCTCCCTATGCCAGCAAAACATCATTTCCCTTAAAAGAACACAGTACAGAAATGGAAAGGGAAAGAAAGAAAACCCTCTGGAAAAATTACTCTGTCCATTCCTTGCCTGCGGTGAAGATCGAACCAGACAGACATCTCGGAGTTAGCACTTACGGCCTCAGGTTTAAAATCTCGGTAGAAGGCAATGAATGGATTCCTCTTTGTCCACAGAGTTCTGAGGATGAAAGAAAGGTATTGTTCTCTTTCTGTGTAAACTGCATTTTTGTCAGTTCTTAGCAGAAATGGAGAGAGCTTCCTATAATGTTCCAGACATCTTCTTCGGGTTGGGTCACCTTCATCCTTTTATCATTTCCCGTGTGCATTGCATCCGTCACGTGAAGATGCATTCCTGCATGGACCAAACACAATGCATCCATGCATGGCAAGGTCCTGGTTCACCGTCCACGCACAATTCAAACAAACATGTTGCCCGTTTAGGAGGCAGGATGGTAGCTCCCCTCCGGGGTGGTTGGGAAACTGCGAAGGTGCCATAGGGTTCTGCTTCTCCATCCGGGAGCTGGTTCCACGAATGTGTTCTCTGCGTAATAACTTGGCACGCCACGCTGCTACCACTTTTTTTTAAAGATTTTATTTTTATTTATCTTTAGAGGGGAAGGGAAGGAGAGAGGGAGAGAAATATCAGTGTGTGTTTGCCTCTCAGCCTGCAACCCGGGCGTGTGCCCTGACTGGGAATTGAACCGCAATCCTTTGGTTCACAGGCCCGCGCTCAATCCACTGAGCTACACCAGCCAGGGCTGCTACTACTTCTTTTGGCACCTCTCTCTGCATGTTCCAACAGTCATAAGCCGTTAACAGAATGTTTAGGGGGAAAAAAACAACAACAAAACAAATCATGTCGCCTACTGACGAGTAGCTTAATGACCGTGGTTCCTTCTGCCTCAGGCCGGAATTTCACTGTCTCCCCTCTCTCAGGGCTGTTGTGAAAAAGAGCTAAGAAAACGTTGGGAGGGCGCTGTGTAGAATGCGCGGGCATCTGTGAGTGTGCGCGTGGTTTCTGGGGCCGTCCTCACAGACGACGGGCCTCCCGGAGGGCTGGGATCACAGGCTCGCGGGACCAGCCATGACCGTGCGTGAACTGCGCGGACAGCCGTCTGCGTGGACAAGGGCAGAGCGAACGCAGCATGCGCACGCTGTCACCCCGCAGTCGGAACTCCTCTTGCCCAACCCTTCGCTAGCCCACAGTCCCAAGATAGAGTATTTTGCAACTAATTACTTGCAGATGTGAAGCCATTGGAAGTGTTAGGAAAATAGCAGAATGGATCCTGGAACGGGCCGTGCGGAGGATGGAGGGACAACATAACACAATCGTTGTTATTCTCGGCTAGAGACCTCGCTTGGCGGCTCTCAGTGCTGTCTCGTTTGGTATTCTACCAGGGGCGAAGTGGAAACTGTATCTATCTCGTTAAAAACTCATCCAGCTTGTGTTTCTCTTTTAATTGTTCACATTCTCAATACCAGAAACTGAAAATACAATTTTTAACCCTTCCTTTGTTCTCGAATTGTTTTTAGCTTCAGCCTGCTGAAAAGAGGACAAATTCTTCAGGAAAAGTGAGACAGAGGGGGCATTAAGTTACCTCAAACTAGGAGGGAGCAGAGGAAATTGGGAGGTCCTTCTGAAGCCACGAGTGGGAAGAGGGGAAATCTGACGGGAGCCGCTAATGGCATGGCACGCTGCCTCTCCACATCTGTCTCGGCAAAATATTTAGCCGATGTTAGCAACTGCTGGAGCAGAAGGCACGATTCTTGCTTTCAGTGATCACTAAGGAAGAAAAGACATTTCCTTCGAATTTCAAGGGTGAGGGACAGAGCTTGAAAAACATCCTCCTAAGCTGGAGAAGAACAAAGGAAAATGTTTGCTTGAGACACCGCACGGCCAGACTCTCCCTGCTAGGGCAGAATCTCTCTGACGGCAAATGATCGGACAGCGCCCTGGTTTAGGGGGCGTCAAAACTCAGGGAGGGAGAGGTTGATGGATCGCGAATAACCTGAATTATCAATTAATTCCTGTCTCAGGTGGTTGATGTATGTCTTCCAGTAAATATTTAAAATCATATATAAAGTTACTATAAATTTCTGAGCTCTACCTACCTGAACACATCTCTCTGTTGCTTTGCTAGGTTGTAAACAACTTCGCTTATAAATAAATTATCGGACACTCCAAAACAAAAAATGAAAATCCCTTTACCATAATGGGGAAAAAAGTAACCCACCTGCAAAAGAACAAAAAACCAAAAACTCCAAAATTCAAAGGGAAAAAAGAATTTTGAACTGAAATTCTATTGATGGGAAAAATTTTCACTGAAAATGTATCAATCAAGAACCTTCTCTGTGAGAATTATTAGAGGATATCTTCTAGAAAAATAAAAAAAAATCTAAAACACAAATCTAAGACAAGAGGAAAATATGGGATTGGAGAAAAAGCAATAAAGAAATCAGAAAAACTCTTTGGTAAACTTAAAATTATAACTTGAATGAAAATATTGGACATGACAGAGAGAGAATACATTGAAAAAAGATAGAAACCTTTGAATGACTATAGCAGCACCTCGACAGTCATGTATCAAGTAAAAATTATTAGAAAAATAAGGAGCTACTAACAAATCCAATGTCATAGTGGCAAACTTGACCTAATCAACAGGTCATGCAGGGCAACCCTAAGTAAAAATCTGCAGAATACTTACTCATTGTTAAGACTAGTACTTCAAGCACTTGTCAGGAAATTATGCCTAAGTAGAGGCATGATACAGAATATTTTTAATATCAGCATTAATTCTTTTTCTTCTTCTGGGTCATTCCCATCTGTAATAAAAATCCCTGCTGTTAGTTTTTCCAAATTTGAAAAAACCTTCTTTCAGAATGATCTGAATCGGTGGGAACCGACTGTTCAGAAAGCAGAGCAGCATTCATTGTTCCCCTCTGTTGTGTATACTTGACATTTCCCATTACAGAAACGTATTTCAAATTTCCTCTTGGTGAAAGACATGGGAGACTTGGGAAAAAAAAATTTTTTAATCTATGTTGATGTTTAAAAGAGACACATTTTCAACAAAATTATTCAGAAGGGCTAAAAATTGATGGACAATACTATATCAGATAAATGCTGCTTTCAAAAAAGAATTGGATGTAATAATATTAGTATTCCAAAAATATAACTTGAAAACATCAGACATGACAAAGGGAGTATGAACTGGCAAAAGGCAGAAACCTTTCAACGACTCACTGTAGCAGCCCCTGAGTATTAATAAACAGTACGACTTGTTAGAATACGGAGATAGTAACAAATCCAATGCCACAGTGGGAATCTTTAGCCTAATCGACAGATCACATAGAGAAATCCTAAGTAAAAATCTACAGAATATTTACCCCCAAAATGAGGATGCAACAGTCCTCAAGGGAAAAAGTCTAAAAAGTAAAAACCGCAGCACTTACTCTCTGATTACAAAATAATAAACATGGAAAGTAACAGTCAGAAGACAGCAAAAAAAAGTCCCCTTCAGAGAAAATATTCTCAGGCTTTAAGTGATTTGGATACCAGAGAGTGTCAAAGCCGAAACATCGGACAGTTTTCCGTGTGACAGAGCAAAAGTTACGGGGCACGGCCTGACCGATACTATGCCGGCAGAAAATGTTATCACTTAACTCTATGCACTAGAAACTAGGAAATACTGAAAACGAAAGAGCAAACCATTCAGAACACAAGAACAAATAAACCCACAGAAAACAAAGTGAATTCCATTTTATTGCACCACCTCTTCGCCTCAGCCTGATCTTCCCTTGAGCTTTTATTTCGGAGACTGTGTTTTATTTTCATTTTGTTTTTATTTTAATTTTAACTGATGTTCAAGTATAGTTTTCTGCCTTTTACTCGCACCCCAGCCCACCTCCCTATTTTGCTTTTAAACGTATTGCTGTGGCTTTATTATCTTTATAAACATTTCTTCCAGAATCTGAAGCAGATCATTTTTGGGTTTTTTGGTCTATAAGATGCTGTTCCCTTTTCCTCATTCTACAGTTTTTTTCCCACCAGCTTACAGCGGAGTTGTGTGATTTTTGCTTCTTAATTGTCTGTCCTCTACAGGGAGAGTTTCCTGAGCTCAACCTTCATCAGCACCCGAAGCACCCACTGCCTTCCCCTTCCCACAGCGATGCACACGGCTCCCCGAGCTCTGGCCAGATCCGCACGTGGGCTGATGCGAATTTCTCTCTGCCCGACTCCACAGAACTAGTGGGCACTCGCTAAGCACAGCTCTACTATCGAGGGGTGGAGTTTTTTCCTCCCTCTGCTGCGGAGAACCGAATTGGGGATGCGGAACACCCGATCCCCGTGGAATCGCCGGAACCCACTCCTGTGCCCAAGGCAGACGGCAGCCGCCAATCATCCTGGCCCACCCCCTGGGCCTCAGACGCTTTTGGAACACAGTTCTCCGAGCAGTCTTCGTTCGTTTTCCGTCGAACTATCCTGTGAGAAGAAACCCGTCTTTCTACCCTGCTCCAAACCAAAGGGGCCGTGCAAACCGCTGTCCCTGGTGTAAGTACCTCGTCACTGCCCCGACCAGAGCTCTAGTATTGCCGCCCCCCTGCACCAGCGCCCCTGTGACTGACCTTCTCCCCCATCCCCTTTAAAGAGCCAGCCCCTCACCCAGCCCAATAACTATGTAGCTCAGATGTAAAGATAACATATTGGGTTTTAAAAAAAATGATAATCTCACAGACCTTTCAGATACCCTCAGTGACCCTAACTTGGGTCATAACCTAAAGTCAGGACCCCAGCGATTGGCATTTCATTTCTGGCAGATTTCTGACTTAACTCCATGTACGAGAAACCAAGTACATGTTGGAGTCCTACATGCCGACTCCAACACGCGAGAGCAGGGGGCTCGCAGGCTTTCATTCACGGGCCTACATGGGGCCCGGGGCCTGGTGAGAAGCAGGTTTGCGCAGCTTTTGAGGTGGGTGGCCAGGCTCCTGGGGACAGAGGCAGGCTGCGTGGTGCCCGTGTGCTGCTGACTCCCCAGTCAATATTTGGGGCTGGACTGGGGACCAGGGGCTGTGCAGGGAGACGGCTGAGGCACTGGGTGAGGACGCAGAGAGGGGTTGGTACAGGGTGGAGAGGGCCGGACACAGCTCTGGTTCCCGTGGAGAGAGGTGGGTTCTGGGCAGAAGGAAGTGCCCCTTACCCCTGACCTCGAAACCGCATTTTCCAGGGGAATGGCATGGACACAGTTTTTACTAGAGGAGAAGAAATCACTCCCCCTCCGAACAGCAGTTAATCTTGCAGGGTCCACAGAAAGGTGCCAGACTATCCCTTCATTACTCCATGAGGAAGGTATGCCGAGGATCTTGACCCGTAAAATAACATGATAAACATGCGGTATTGGGCTTTCCCCCTGGTAAAGAGCTCCTCTCTCATCCCCATCCCAGGATTTTTCAAACCTGAAAAAAAAAGTTCCCCTCACCAACTTCACCACGCAAGACAATTATTCATATGGTTCATGAAGTCCGTCAGCTGAGTAATGTGATTTGTCTTATAAAACATTCCCAAAATGCATCCCCTGAAATATATCTGGCAGTTTTCTTGGAAGAAAAGGCAATCAAGTGATGTTTTAAAAGTATTTTTAGTTATTTTTCAAAACACAAGAAAACAATGCAAAGTGCTTTCTAGTAAAATCAGTGGCAGCGCGTACACTTTGCCTTGTGGAAAGAACAGTCAAATCCGAAGTAGCAGGTGGAGAGAGAGGCATGTGATGTGAGGGCCCGGCTTCCACCAGCAGCGTGCCAGGGCCTCTGTCAAGAATTCAGTGCTCGAACGGGGGGCTTCCCTCACGCAGAACGCGGCGACCCACGGGCCCTGTTTGCTTTGGTTAGTCCCGCTTTGAGCCGCCCGACGGGTCGCACGAATGCGTTAGAAGGGCTGGGACTGCCCGCCGCACTCCCGGTTGAAAGGCTTCCAGGACCCCTCGTCACAAACCAAACAAATCGGTCCCTAATTAAAATGAAAACATGGCCTCCCCAGCCTCAGAATGTCCCACTCAGTCCAATTCACCCCAAAAGAAACCAGAAGTTCAATGCTTTGGTTGACATCTCTCCGTATTTCCACTGTGTTTTGTTTTTAAAGGAAGAATACGTGAGCGTAGCAGTGTGACCTTTTTACAATCTGAACAAGTTAAAGCCAACGCACAAGGCACCTAGTAATTACGTTCCAAGCTGCGGAGGCACCCGAGGGTGGGCACAGTCGCTCTGGGGAGGAGGGGCTGCAGGGCAGGGTGGGGACGGGTGCAGGGGCGGGGCGGCTGCAGAGCCTCTGAGCTCGGCACCTGCCCCACCTCGCCGCTCGCTTACAAGCGGGAAAGAGTGCTCACACGGCCTGTCCCTTCACCTTCCGATTCTGAAATCCACGGAGGGCATCGTCCATGCTCTTCTCCGCGTCACCCGCAGCACCGTGAACAGGGACGCTCCGCAGTGACATTTCTCAGGGCCGTTGCTGCTGCTTCCAGGACGTGACTGCTGAGCGCAGGGCTCAGCCATCTCCCAGGTAAAGGAAGCCTGGTGCGCGCCGGGAAACACCAGCGGCACGGGGGACGCAGCCCTTCCCAAGGACAGTGCAGGAGGGCCTGAAGAAGCCCGCATTGCATTCTCGCTTGGGCACCCACCCCATCTCCGCACGTCATATCTCGTTAGCATCCTGCATACCCGTCTGGCCTGCAGACGATTTCTTCTGTACAGTTTGCAGCCTAATTTGTAGGCAGAGCTCTCCTTTCCCTCAACGTGAAATACAATATGTTTCTGTGATGAGGGGCAATTTGTTCCATCTATGCCCCAATTAGCGGCTCTGAGCCCCCGTCCTGGTCCCCCCGCTGCTCACTGGAACATCCTCAAGGGGCAACTGCCTCTCTCTCCTGGATCCCTCCAGTAAGCCCTGTCATCGGCACACCAGGCTGGCAAGCTGACGAGAAGCGGGATGGCACCCGTGGTGAGCAGGAGGCCACGGTTGAATTCTTCTCCGCAGATCATATGCCCCCACCTCGGGGCCAGCGTTTCCTTACCATCTGAAATTACAGTGAGCTGAGCTTTGGTTTGAATTAAATGCAAGGGGTCTTGTGGAGGGAAGGGGCTCCTGATCTGATGCTGGAAGAGTTAGGGCCACCGTCTGGGAGAAATTGGACTCCAAGGCCAGGTTGCCCGTCTCCATGCTCAGCACATGAGCGAAGCCTCCCACTCATGTTTTCCCACCAGCCGTTCCTCCACAGCACCCACCAGGCCTTGTTAGTGTGGGAGCATGGGAAAGGAGGTGAGGATGCAAGGTCAACAGGCCACAGGTCCAGAGGGAGGACACTTGGCCCTTCAGGGAGGGTGGGGACACCAAAGGCTTCCCCGAGAATGGACCGTCACGCTGAGCCCTGAGACAGGAAGGTGATGGGGGAGGAGAGTCTGGAGGGAAGGCAGCGCCACTGGAACAACTGCCAGCAGGATAAGCCCTGCAGCCCTTGGGGACCCTGAGCCCCAGTGGTCTGTCGGTCTCCCTCCGATGAGTCGGCCCCGCTGCCTTCCTCCCTCGCTGCGGACCAGCTCCCCCGCTTCTCTCCTGTTTTCTGAGGCACAGCTCCGGCCGCACTCTTGCTCCCGCCCCCGGTGCTGTCCTCACCCAGGTAACCGCTGCTCCGTGTCACAGTGACCTGCTCAGGGACGCCTTCCCAACTTCCCACCGGATCGAGTCCCCGTATTTAGCAGGGGCTCTATAGCCCATGTGCCTCACTCACCTCTGCATCACCCATCAGAGTCATCATTTCAGAGATGCCTCTGAGCCTCTCCAAGCCTATTTCCTCCTCCTGACTATGGCCCTAGGAGGGCAGGGAGAGGGTTCCTCTGGCTTCCGATGGATCCCTGCCACTGAGCAGAGTGCCCATCATATTTGTGGGGTGAAGGACTGAATAATGGAATGAATGAATAAATAAATGAATGAATGAAGTGTAGAGCCGTATGCCCAGGAAGTACCTCCTGGTCAGAAGAAAGTGTGTGGTGGGTAGGGGCTGCTGGGAGAGAAGCCAGAGAAAGTCATGAAGGGACTTGGGTCCACCGAGGATGTGAGTTTGAATTTGATGCTGAAGGCGGTGGAACCTGCTGGAAAAGAGGAGAGGAGGAGGGGCCTGAAAACCTGACGCGCAGCCGAGACCCTAAGCGTGCTGCAGCATCCCGGGCCTCAGAGAGCCAGCGAGCAGGGAGCTTGATTTCCAACTACACAGGGTGGGAAAGATTGTGGTTTAGTAAATCCAATTGAGTTTGCTCAACAGGCAGTAAATGCAATTTACTGTGAACCATAATTATATGAGAGTTTTATTTTTTACTCCAAAATTTTCCCCCGAAGAATCAATTACACTGATTTAAGAAAAAGCAAAGCAGCATTTGAACTCACACACTTTGAAGTTCTCTTATCTACCTTTCTCACCTTATTCACCTTTTGTTCTATGTCAATTTGAATGCAATCCTCCATATATGTACAAATTAAATGGATCTGCTTTTGACACACTGCTTTGAGTGGCTTTCCCGTAGATCTGTTTTGCTTTCACTGATGTCTCAACCGTACGGTTTCTGTGAGTTTTATTCATTATTTGGCAAGGAGTCTTCAGATGTAATTAAAAGCAGCTAATCACATCAAAAATTTAAATGGAAAGCTTTATAAACCTGTGGCACATTACAAAAAAATGTAAATAGTATCAATGTGAGAACCGTGCTAGGTCTCACAGAAGAGAATACGAGCTATATAAAAGGTCTGGAAATATAAACTGTGGAACAGAGAAGGCCCAAATCTGAAATTAGCCTTTGAAATTCTCCTAAATATTTACACAGCAGCAAAATACAGAGGAGTTTTAGAGGAACTCAGAGGTAACCACAGTAGCAAGTGCAATTATTGAAGTATAATTTGCTGATAATGTAAGAAAGGTTGTGTTTATTTAAGGGAGAGTCCATTGAATGCATGGCTTCACAGAAATGTAATTTTAACATTAAGTAAGGATATGTCACCATGAGCTGTCACCTGGAAGGCTTACGTACCTCATTCAATAAAGTTTAAAGACGATGTTTTAAAATATGTGACAGGGAAAGAAGCAAAATATTGTAGCATTAAGCTCCTGGAGTCTGGGCAGCATCGTACGGAAAACTTTCTGTGCTTTTCTCAGCCCTGTCAGCACACCTGGCCGAGGCAGGTGTGTTTCACCCTTCTTATGTTTGCTGAGAACCGAGGGTCAGGGAGGGTGGTCCATTGCCTGTGGTCCCACCGCGAGAGCCAGGAGAAAACAGCAAAGGCAACAGGATGGGACCCGGAATCACCTCCTAAATGAGTGGCAAAGCAACACGGGTCCAAACTCAGGATTGAAAGTAATTATGGAGATGATATTCTTCTGCTTTGGAAACAAACTCCCTAAGTCACCCAAGATGCACATTCTCCTTGGTTGTGTTTTTGCCCCTTTAAAATGCTGAGTCCTAGAGGTCAGTGTTCTTTCGCTCGTTGGGCACAGACACTGTTCAACAGGTTGCCCGAACGCAAGGACGCAGCTGAGAACAGCCCTCAGTTCACCCAGAGCCCACCCACTCTCCTTCTGGGACCCCAGCCCAACCCCCACCCAGGCAGAGGGGGGACCCTCCCGCATGCTCTCGAACTCTGGGTGCTCCGCTGCGAACAGGGTCGCCTTGCATCTCACTGTGCTATCTGCTCCCCTTCTGTCCGGAGGGCAGGAAAGGGCGCTTTCTTTTCATTTCACTTTCCAATTGTTTGCTGCTAGTGTATAGTAATATTACTGGTTCCTTACATTTATCTTGTTTCCTGCAACTATATTAAATTCACTTACCCTAGTAGTTGTTTTAAGATTATATTGTTTGTGAATAAATAATTTTATTTATTCTTTTCCAATTTCTATGTCCCCCCACCAGCACCTGGTTGCTTCTTGCCTGGTCTTACTGTGCTAAATAGGACCTCCCGCATAATGTCAAACAGAAATGGCTGGAGCAGAAGCATCTCTCCAGATTCCCAGTCTTTATTTTTTTAATTATATTTTATTGATGATGCTATTACAATTGTCCCAATTTCCCCCTCTGTCTCCCCCCCACCCAACCCCACCCCCACTTCCTCAAGCAACCCCACACCGCTGTCCAGGTCCATGGATCCTGCGTGTATGTCCTCTGGTTCCTCTGTCCCCTCTGCTGCACTCACACCCCCATGACTACTCCGTAACTGCCAGCCTGTACTTCCCAGTCCCTACACCCTTTTCACCCTCCCTCCTCACCTCCTCCCGTCTGGCAACCGTCAAAATGTTCCCGGTATCCATGAGTTCGTTTCTGTTCTGCTTGTTCAGTTATTTTTTTTAGATTCAGTTGTTGATAAATATGTATGTATTGCCCCTTTACTGTTCATTTTTCTTCTTCTTCTTAAAGAAGACCCTTTAACATTTCATATAATACCAGCTTGGTGGTGATGAACTCCTTTAGCTTTTTCTTGTTTAGGAAACTCCTTACCCGTCCTTCGATTCTAAGTTGATAGCTTTGCTGATAGAGTAATCCTGGTTGTAGGCCCTTGCTTTTCGTGACTTTAAATATTTCCTGCCAATCCCTTCTAGCCTGCAAAGTCTCTTTTGAGAAACCAACTGACAGTCTCATGGGCGCTCCCTTGTAGGTAACTAACTGCTTTTCTCTTGCTGCTTTTAAGATTCTCTGTATTTAACCTTTGGCATTTTAGTTATGATGTGTCTTGCAGTGGGCCTCTTTGGATCCATCTTGTTGGGACTCTCTGTGCTTCCTGGACTTGCACGTCTATTTCCTTCACCAAGTTAGGTAACTTTTCTCTCATTTTTTTTTCCGAATAGGTTTCCAATTTCCTGCTGTTTCTCTTCTCCTTCCAGCACCCCTATGATGTGAATGTTGGTATGTTTGAAGTTGCCCCAGAGGCTCCTTACACTATCCTCATTTTTTGTATTTTTTCTTCTTGCTCTTCTGATTGAGTGTTTTTTGCTTCCTTATGTTCTGTATCATTGGTTTGATTCTCAGCTTCATCCACTCTACTTTTGATAGCCTATAAATTATACTTTATTTCAAGCAGTGTATCCTTCACTTCTGACTGGATCTTTTTAGTGCTGCTGAGGTCCTTCCTAGGTTCCTTGAGAAGGCCTATAACAAGTGTTTTGAACTCTGCATATAGCAGATTGCTTTTCTCCATTTTGTTTAGTTATTTTTCTGGAGTTTTCATCTGTTCTTTCATTTGGGCCATGTTTCCTTGTCTCCTCATTTTTCCCGCCTCCCTGTGTTTGTTTCTATGTATTAGATAGAGCTACTACATCTCCCAGGCTTGACAGAGTGGCCTAATGGATTAGGTGTCCTGTAGGGTCCAGTGACACAGCCTCCCCTATAACCCCAGCTGGGTACTAAACGTGTGCCCACTCTGTGGTTTGCATACACCCTCTTCTTACAGCTGAGCCTTGATTGCTGTTGGCATGTCCAAGGTCAGCCTCTGCCCGTGTTCTGTCCAGGGTCACATGGCATTAGCTACAAAGCGGTCTGCAGATGGCTGCTCCTTGTACTGGGCCTAGAGGTGCCTAGGCAAGGCCAACCTGTGAGCCAAGGCCTGCGGTTCCTAGAGCTGTGCCTGGGGCAACTTGGCAAGAGGTACAGGGCTCGCTGAAGCCAGATGCTGCTTGTTTGAGAGAGTTTAGGAAAGCCTGGAATACGGGCCAAGACAAGCCATTCCTGCAGAAAAGCCATCAGAAACAGCTTGTAGCTGGAGTAGACCTGAGGGTTGGATGTGGCAGGGCCTCAGGGAATCACCAGGGTGCTATGAAGCACTTTTTCCTGGGAGAAAGCTGCTTCTCATCCTGATTCCGCACAATTCAGTTCCTCCCTATATGTCTCTGATGCCTTTCAATCTGCTGCCCCACGAAGGTGCTCAGTGGGCATGAGTCTGAGTAAGTCTGTGTTCAGGCCTTTAAGAGAAACTGCCTGGGACTCCAGAAGCTTCTATCTTCCACAGCCTCAATCCCCACTGTTTTTTGTTTTTTTCAGCCAGAAGTTGTGGGGTCTTATCTTACTGGCACTGGAAGCAGAAGCTTAAATCATCGATTTCAGACATTTCTCTTTGTCCAATATAAATATTTACAGTTATAATTTTCTAAGCACTGCATTAGATTATCTCAAAATTTTGATGTCATATATTATCATTCAACTCAAAATATTTTCTAAGTTCTCTTGCAATTTCTTTGACCCATGAGTTACTTAGAAGTATGTTGTTTAATATATACATAGAATTTTCTAATTATCTTTTTATATTGATTTCTATTTAAATCTGTTGCCATCAGAGAACATATTCTGAATGAGTCCAATACCTTTAAATTTACTGGGACTTGTTTTGTGGCCAAGCATATGGTCTACAGAGGAGAATTTTCCATGGGCACTTAAAAAGAAACGTATTCTGAAATTGTGAGATGTGGTATTCTATAGATGTTAATTACATTGATGAGGTTGTCCCTATCATTTGTATTCTTACTAATTTTCTGTTTGTTCTTTTGGTCAGTTACGGAAAAAGGATTGTTGAAACCTCTAAATCTTAATTGTAGATTTGTCTATTTTTTTCTTTTAGTTCTGTCAGGTTTTGCCTCATGTGTTTTGAAGTTCAACTTCTAGATGCATACACATTTAAGAAAGTTTTATGTCTTCTTCATGTGTCTTTCATTATTATTAAATATCCATTTTTATCCCAGCTAAATTCTTTGTTTTTAAATCTACTCTGTCTGACATTGATGGAGCCTGTACAGCTTATATACGATTAATACTTGCAGAGTGTATCCTTTTCTTCCTTTTACTTTTAACCTAAAAGTGTCTCTATATTAAAATTTTGTACCTTATAGACAGCATTTTGTTAGATCTTTATTTTTCATTCATTTTGAAAAATATCACATTGAGTATAATTATCAATGTGGTTGGGTGTAAATCTACTGTCTTGCTATTTCTTTTCTATTTTCCTAAATTTTCTTTGATTCTTTAATGTTTCTTTTCCTGCTTTTTGGATTGAGTATTTCTTAGTACTCTATTTTATGTCCTATATTGCCTTCTATACCTATTTGACTTTTGTTTACTGCTTGCTCTTGGATTTTCCATATATATGTACACACACACACATATGGTAAATCCATGTGTGTGGTTATATGTGTACATATACATATATATCACATCAAAGCCTACCTTAAATATAATAACTTTATGTATAATGTGAGAAATTTGTAACTGTATATTTTCAATTCTCTATCATCAGTACTAAAATATGTTATTATTTTTGCTACAGACCTTCACTTTTCTTTTACATAAAAAACTGAGAAAAAAATGTTTTCTATATTTACCCACACTGGCACTCTTCGTTCCTTTGTGTAGGTCTGAGTTTCCATCTAGAATCATCTTCCGTCAGCCTGAGGAACTTTAAAAATATTTATTGTAGTACCAACCTACTGACAATGAACTATAAACGCTGTAGGTTTGTTGATCTGAAAATGGTTTTCTCTTAACTTTGTTTTTGAGGGATATTTTCATTGGATATAAAATTCTCAGTTGACAGTTTTCTTTTAGTGCATTAAAAATGATGTTCCATTGTCTTCTTGCTTGCATTATTTCTAGTGAGAAATCAATTCTCTTACCCCTGTTCACCTGTATGAAATATGTCTTTTTCACTACTTACAAGATTTTCTCTTTATCACTGTTGTTCAGAAAATTGATTATGACATACCCTAGTATGATCTTTTTTATATTTTTGCTTGGTGTTCATTAAGTTTCTTGGATTTGTAGACCTTCACAAAATTTGGAAATTTTTCACCTATTATTTCTTCAAATATTTTCTCCCTTCTCACCCTTCAAACACCAACTTATTTCAAGGACTCAAATTATGTATATATTTTTAAGTGCTTGATATTTTCACACAGATTATAGAGGCTTTTTTATTTTATTTGCAGATTTTTTTCTCCTTGAGCTTTGGTTTGGGTAGTAGCCATTGATATGTCTTCGATTTCATCATCTTTTCTTTTATGATACCTAATTTACTGGTAAGCCTACCTAGTGTATTTTCTATCTCATGCATTATATTTTTCTCTAGAAGTTCCACTTGTTTTTTGTTTGTTTCTCTCCTCATTTGATTGGTTAGGCTCTATAGATATAACCATAATCCCAAATCATGGGAAAATGCTTCCTAACGTCAACTCAATAAATCCAATACTAGTTGTGTAGTAGAATTAAACAGCCACCTTACACATGTCCAAAGGGAGTATGACCCTGGTATTGGCACAGGGGCAATATAAGTATTAAAAACAAAATAAAACCAGAGAGTGAGTTAGCATAATAGATAGAAGACAGGCTTTTGAATCAGACACTTAGGTAACTTGGGCAAATTCCTTAACAGTTTTCTTGTATGGACAATATAGAAATAATAACTTCTAAATACAGCTGTTAAGAAGATTAAGTGCATACACACACACACACACACATCAGTGCCTGGCACATAGTAGGAACTCAATAAGGCCTCATTCTCATTATTTTATTATTTATAGACCTGTATAAATAATTCCATCTCATCTCCAGAAATAATTTTTATTCTTCTTGTTTTATATCTGAACTATTCGTCTAAATTTTGAGTCCATATAGAATAGAACCCAAGTTCCTACCTTTTGTGCTGTTTCAGGTGATAATCACAGTTTTAAAATGACAAAAAA
>PVKU01014275.1:0-27232 GCA_004027475.1 Anoura caudifer
ATACTACACAGCACCCCTCCCAGATCTTAGCTCACTTCACTATTTCTGGAACTTTATTACTGTTGTAGTTAACTCTATTCTCTCAGACACTACAACTCTTTTCTGTCCTTTACTCTCACTTTACCTCATAATCTGACCTCCCACAGGTTCACTGCTTTCTAGGTCCAACTCACAATCATCCCCCCCAACAAGAGTATTATTTTTTTCCACCCTTTCTAAAAAGTTGCTAGTTGGATGAAATACCACGGTTAACACTATATAAAGGATCCCCTTTATATAGTGTTATATATAAAGGATCCCCTATCTCTTCTCTATGGGTTGGTAATTTAAACACCATAGAATACACTCCCACTGTCTTAAGCCATTTTGGCTTCCTCCTCCAACTGATCACAAAAAAGAGTAGGTGGGTGCTGTGAACACCACTATACCTGCTGGAAGAGAAAACCCACCAAAAAAGGAACCACCAACAGAGAACTACAGAAGAAGGTGAAGAAGGGAGTGGAAGCCACACTAATCTCAACCCAGGACCGATCTGGAAATACAACTAAATGGTGGAGAAATTACCCAGAACAAACAACAGAACAAGAGCAAGAGAGAAGCCTCAAAACCTTGTACACACATAAGAATCAGCTTCAACACAACCTGTCGACACCTGCACAACAGAATACAAGATGTGGTGGATGGAGTGACCCTCAGTTAACCAGCTGGAGGGAAGGACCCACCAAAGAAATACCCAACAACAATCAAAACCCAAAGACATACAGAAAGCCAACATAAACAACAGCCCAAGACCAGTGAAGTCAGGAAATCAAGGAGACTACACCACTGAATCTCACAGGTCTTCTACCATAGAAGTTCACACCCAGGGAGTCAGAACAGAACAATTTAAGAAGCAGAGGCTAACAAGAAGAGTCTCACAAACTTTGGGAAGACAAAGAAACAATCCCCAAATGAAAGGAAAGGAGGAAACCTCAGAAAGAATGCTAAATGAAATAGAGGCAACTCAACTACAGATATTGAGTTCAAAGCAATTGTTAGAAGGAAGCTCAATGAGTTCACAGAGAATTACCAAAATCTACAGGAAAACTACAATGAACTCACTGCAAACTATATCAGCGTGAAAAAGGAAATAGAAATCAACAAGGGCCAAGAGGAAATGAAGAATACAATTTCTGAATTGAAGAACATGGTAGAAGTAATCAAAAGCAGGCTAGATGAAGCAGAGGATTGGATCAGCAAGCCAGAGGACAAGGTAGAAAGAAATACCCAGAAAGAGCAAGAAAAGGAAAAGAAGCTAAGAAAGAATGAAGAGGGGTTATGGGAAATGCAGGACAACATGAAACATATTAATATCCGTATAATAGGGAGACCAGAAGGAGAAGAAGAAGAGCAAGGGATAGAAAACCTGTTTGAAAAAGGAATGATGGAAAACTTCCCTAATTTGATGAGATAAAAATTCATACAAATCTGGGAAACACAGAGTGTCTCAATCAAGAGGAACCCAAAGAGGCCCACTTCAAGACACATCATAATTAAAATGGCAAAATTCCAAGACCAGGAGAGAATCTTAAAGGCAGCAAGGGAGAAACAGGAAGTAACATACAAGGGAGCCCCAATGAGACTAGCAATTGACTTCTCAATGGAAATGCTCCAAGCCAGAAGGGAATGGCAAGAAATATTCCAAGAAATGAAAACCAAGGGCCTGCAACCAAGACTACTCTATCCAGCAAGGCTCTCAGTTAAAATGGAAGGCCAAATAAGGAGCTTCCCAGACAAAAGAAGCCTCAAAGACTGTACCTCCTGCAAACCAAAGATTTTTTTGTTTGTTTCATCCAATATGTCTGTGCTATTCCTAGAAAGATATTCTGATTTAAAGAATATATACAGCCCTTATCAGGTGGCTCAGTTGGTTGGAGCATCATCCCATACACCAAAATGTTGTGCATTTGATCCCCTGTTGGTGCATATACCTAGGCTGAGAGTTCAATCCCCAATCAGGACATGTACAGGAGGCAACCGATTTGTTTCTCACATTGATGTTTCTCTCTCTCGCTCCCCCTCCTTCTCCCTCTCTTTCTTTCCTTCCTTCCTTCCATCTCTAATATCAATAAACATATCAGGTGCAGATTATTTTTAAAAAAGAATACGTACACACCTCATTGTATTGTCCTTTGCTTTATTGCACTTTGCATGTATTACATTTTCATTAACATCAAGACATAACCTTCCACCAGTAAGAGTTACAATGCACCTGAAGGTTCAAATGATGATTAGCACTTTTAGCAATGAAGTATTTTTAATTAAAATGTACTTGTTGTTTCTTTAGACATAATGCTATTGTACACTTAATATTCTACAGTGTAGCACAAATATAACTTTATATGCACTGGTAAACCAAAACAAATTGTATGACTTGATTTATTGTGATATTCACTTTATTGTGATGATCTGGAACCAACCCTGTGATATATCTGAGGTATGCCTGTATTAATAAGGGCTAAAACTTACCTACCACTCATTATGTATCAGATAACAAGTCATCTAACACCAAAAACAACCTCATGAGTTATATACTATATCCCCTTTCATAGATGAGGAAAGTGAAAAAGAGAAACATTAGGGACTTCGCCCAATACCCATAATATGTCAGTCATGGAGATGGGACTTGAACCCAGTCAGGCAAGCTCTAGGGATTGATCTCTCTGCTCAATTGTTGTCCTGACTGAGGAAAATGGAAGAAGTAAAGGCATAGAAATTAATGTATAGGGTGTCCAACCTTTTGATATCCCTGGGCCACACTGGAAGAAGATGAGTTTTCTTGAGCCACACATTAAATACATTGTGACACATAATCACAAAAAAAATCTCATAATGTATTAAGTAAATTTATGATTTTCTTGTGGGCTGCATTCATAGCCATCCTAGGCTGCAGATTGGACACCCCTATATGTGATTTCCAGAGAGAACAGAGACCAGACTGACAGACAGACATGACAGATTTATTTAGATATCTTTTTTTCTTGATCAATGTGTGTTCAAATGCAAAACTGTTTAATTAAATACCAGATTTGGTTAGCACTTTCAGTATTTTATGTCATTTAAGAAAATTCCTCCTCAAATTACTTCAGTACAGAAAACAACTATATGAAATTTTCCTCTTTATTATGTACATCTTGATAACTGGTAAAGAAATAGTAACCAGTAACCTTTTCTTTTTTCATTTAGTTATTACTTACAAGGTGAACAAATTATAACTTGTAAACTTTCTGGAGAACAGGTGTATTGGGACCATGCTTTCCCAACATGTGAAAGTAAGTAAATTTTCACTATAGAATTTAGACCAGCAATTCTTGATCTTTTTGGCCTTTGAGAGCCATTTATGCTGATTTTTTTAAATTAATGGATAATTGACATACAGTTGTACAATGTAGTGTAATCAATATTTATATGCCTTACAATATAATCACTACAATATATCTAGTAACCATTTGTCACCATACAAATTTATTACATTATTGTTGAATATATTTCCTGTGCTGTACATTATAACCTGGTGACTTATTTATATTATAACTGAAAGTTTGTACCTCTTATTCCCCTCACCTTATTTATCCATCTTCCCAGCCCACTTCACTATGCAACCATCAGTTTTTTTTCTCTGTATCTATATTTCTGCTTTGTTTTGTTTTCTTATTTTAAATTTCAAATATAAGTGAAATCATATGGCATTTGTCTTTCTTTAACTTATTTCACTTAGCATAATACCCTCTAGTCCATCAATGTTGTTGCTAATGGCAAAATTTCATTCTTCTTTATGGCTGGGTAACATTCCATTGTATATGGGCGTATATTTGTATCTGTTATATGTGTATACCTATGTACATATATACACATAGATACACAAGGTCAGTCCAGAAGAAGTCCAACTGTTGTTACTATAACAAGGACAGTTTGTGTGACACTGATGTAACCTGGCAGCCAAGGAGGGTGGAGTGGAATGTGCATGCGTGAACAATGACAGCTTCACTATACTAGTCAGTGGTGGTGGTATATGTCATTGAGTGAGCATGTGTACTGTGTGGCCATCACATTCAAAATGACTGAGTGAGTACAGCAATAAATCTACATCAAATTTTGTGTTAAGCTTGAACATTCCACTCCAGAAACTATTTAGATGATTCAGAAGGCCGCAGCTATGGGCAACTGGTAGATGAAGCTGTCATGATTGGCAGCTTCATCATGACGGTGTGCCCACTCCTGCATCATGTCTCCTGCAGAGTTTTTTGGTGAAATATCAAATCACCCAGGTGAATCAGCACCTGCTAATCAGCACCAGCACAGCCCAGGTTTGGCACCCTCGACTTCTGGCTGTTCCTAAAACTAAAATTACCTTTGAATGGGGAGAGATTTTAGACTATCTATAAGATTCAGGAAAATATGATGGGACAGCTGATGGTGATTTGGAGAACTGTGGGAGGTCCCAAGATACCTACTTGAAAGGGGATGGAGGCAGCATTGTCCTATGTACAGTGTTTCTTGTATCTTATGTCATCTTCAGTTCATGTCTCTATTTTTCATTACATGGCTAATACCTTCTGGACAGACCTCATATATTTTACATCTTTTTTATCCACTCGTCTATTGATGAACACCTAGGTTGTTTTTATACCTTGGCTGTTATAAATAATGCTGCAATGAATCTAGGAGTGTGCATACCCTTTTGAATTACTGTTTCTATTTTCTTCCAATAAGTACCCATAAGTGGAATTGCTGGGTCATACAGTACTTCTATTTTTAATGTTTTGAGGTAACTCACAACTGTTTTCCATAGTGGCTGCTCCAATTTACAGAACCACCAACAGTGCCAGAGGGTTCCCTTTTCTAGAAATCTTTGCGAGCACTTGTTGTTTGTCCTTTATGTTTTTAAATTAACAAAGATTTGTTAATGTGAGTTATGCCAATTGATATTTATTATATTGTAATTAAAACTGAGAAGTTTCTAAAATAATTCATTTTTTAAAATTGTAAACTCAATACATGTTAAAATATGCAGTGTATCTTTTATAAACAATACAAAATTTCTAAAACAAATAGTGAGAACAAAGGCATTGTTTTACATTTTTATAAATCTCTTCAAAATCTGGCTTAAAGGAAGATACCTAGAGTCAGTCTGTTGTAAAATAACAGTTTGTAGCTTTTGGAAATTTTCACTGTACACTCGTAAGGATGAAAGTGAAAAAGACAATATCTTTGTATTATTGTGAACCAGTGATTAGCAAATTTACATGTCTATAAATTATAAAGCATATCTTGGCTAGCAGTAAACTTTATCTTTAATCACAAGCATATTTTCTCATGAAATTTTCAACAACTCTTATGATGACTAGAACAAAAGTTAAAATGGCCTTATAGATAAATATAGGTATTTAAGAAAATTAGTTTTCTTTGAAAGTTCATTTTACATGGTTTGACTTAGTGTTATACATTTTCTCATGGAACCTTCTAAATGGATATTGGATTCACAACTAGACTGTAGAAATCATGTTGATGAAATTACTGAAGACAGTTCATAGGATTTTACTAATGTTTTCTTAATCTTTCATCTTTCATTTTTCTCTCTTAATTCCTATGTTTTCCCTTTTAAAGAGATTTTGTGTCAATCACCTGGAAAAATAGAAAATGGAAAACACACTAATAGCTGGAGGAATCTATTTGAATTTAATGAATTAGTAACTTATAGTTGTAATCCTTCAAATGGACCAGATGAATATTCACTTGTGGGAGAGAGCAAGCTTATTTGTTCTGGGCCTGGCAAGTGGAGTAGTGACCCTCCTCAGTGTAAAGGTAATGATATTTCCATTTATCATCTTCATTTGTACATACTGTGGAAACACTTTGTAAATAATTTAGCTATAAGTAAACAAACTCATATGTGCTTCCTCCTCCTGTTAAACTGACTTCTAATTTAATTTAATATTTGTCAAATTGAATCAAATATAGTTCTAGTTGTAGAATTTCCCACCCCCAACCCAAATTGCATTCCAGTTTACACAATGTGAACTACTGAGTATATGTATAAGTTAAGGTTTTTTGCTTGAAAGAACCAAAAAACACAACACATGCTGGCTTAAAAATAAAGAAGTATTTTCTTACCTTAAAACATCTCAGAGATATAGCTGTAGGTAATGGTGGCATAAACTCTGTGCACACATATTTAATAATGTTTAAGCACTAGAGAGTAACCAAAAGCAGGGAGACACAGAAAGGGATTTGACTTGTGAAGAAAGGGACCACTGAATAACAACAAAATATTTATTCTTTACAAGTGCATATGGAATGTTCTCTAAGATAGACCATATTCGACCATATTCTTAAGATATCTTAAGATAAGGTAAGAAGATAAGATGAGATAAGATGATTGGAGTTTCAAAGAATTGAAATCAGAGTACATTATCTAGTCATAATAGAATGAATTTAGAAATAAAAAAAAAACAAATAATTTTAAAAATCTCCAATCTCAGTGATGTATCTCATAATGACATTTCAGTCAGTGATGGACTGCATACACAATGATGGTCCCATAAGATTATAATGGAGCTGAAAAATTGCTATCACCTAGAAAATTCCTATCATAGCTGTTATAACATTATAGCACAAGATAGTACTCATGTGTTTGTAGTGATGCTGGTGTAAACAAACGTGATGTGCTGTTAGTTATATAAAAGTATAGCACCTACAACTACTATAGTAGGTTATACCATCTAGAATTGTGTAAGTACACTCCATGATATTCATACAATGATGCAATCACCAAACACCTAATGACACATTTCTCAGAACATATCCTTGTTGTCAAGTAGTGCATGACTGATATTTGACAATCATGTAAGACACTTCTAACTAACCAGTGAGTTGAAGAACTCAAAAGAGAAATTAGAAAATATTTTAAATTCAATAAAAGTGAAAGCACAACATACCTAATCAACAAAACAAACAAGCAAATAAAATATAACCAGAGACTTTGAAAAAAAAAGAACAAACTGACAGTAACCAGAGGGGTGGGGAGATGGGAATAATGGAGGAAAGAAGGGAAAGGGTCTAGTCAGGGAACATGTATAAAGAATCTATGGACAAGGCCAAAGGAGTTTAGGATTGAGGGTGGGAGGTGGGGGTTGGTGGGGAGGGGGAAATGGAGATAACTGTACTTGAACAATAATAAAGAATACCAAATCAAAATTTGTGTGATACAGAAAAAGTATTACTTAGAAAAATTATAGCATAAAATACATTAAAAAAATCTCAAATCAATAATCTGGAACTTTTGGCCCTGGCTGGTGTGGCTCAGTGGTTGAGTTCCAGCCTGCGAATCAAAGGGTCACTGGTTTGATTCCCAGTCTAGGGCACATGCCTGGGTTGCTGATCAAGTCCCCAGGAATGGGAATGCAAGAGGCAACCACACATTGATGTTTCTCTCCCTCTTTTTCTCTCTCCTTTCCTATCTCTAAAATAAAAATAAAATAAAATAAAAATAATTTGGGAACTTTTCCCTTAAGAAGCTAAGAAAGAAGAGCAAATTAAACTTGAAACAAGAAAATGGGATAATAAAGATATATATCAATGAAATTGAAAAGATATAATAATAGAGAAAATCAATGAAACTAATACCTTGTTCTTGGAGAAGATTGATAAAATAGATAAGCCTCTAGCTAGAATGACAAATGAAAAGATGACATTTATGACCAATTAAAAAGAAGACAAAATTAATATCCTACCAATGTAAAAAATAATAGGAAATATTACAAAAAAACTTTATGTTTATAAATTTGACAACCTAAATGAAATTGACAAATTCTTTGAAAGAAAAAAATTACTGATGTCCATTGATAGATGAATAGATAAAGATAATGTGGGGACATCCAGCCAACATGGACGCATAGGTAGACACACTGTGCCTCCTTGCACAACCAAAATAAGGACAACAGAAATTTAGAAACAAAATAACAGTACTGACAGAAAATTGAACTGTATGGAAGTCCAACAACCAAGGAGTTAAAGTAAACACATTCATCCAGACCGGTAGGAGGGGCAGAATTTGGTGGAGAGGGGTTGTGGCAAAAAAAAAAAATGCAGTGGCTAGAGGACCCCAGGCACACAAAGCAGCAGCTGATAGGCCCCAGGTGTGTGGGGAAGCAGCAGGTGGACCCAGAGAAATGGCAGATTGTGGAGGGCCTTGGCATGCAAGGTGGCTTGTGTACCCGGGCAGTCCCACATTTGCACGCAGATAAACTAGGAGAAACTGGACAGCGTGACAGAACGAATAACCCTGGGTTCCAGTGTGGGGAAATAAGCCTCAAAATACCAACTGAAAACACCTGTGGGGGTTGAGGGGCCGGGAGAGACTCCAAGCTTCACAAGAGAGTTCATTGGAGAGACCCACAAGATCCTAGAGTGTACAGAAACCCAGCCACTAGGGAATCAGCACCAGAAGGACCCAGTTTGCTTGGAGAAAGTGGGAGAAGGGACTGAAATCCAGCAGAGAGTGGAGCAAGCACCATTCACACCCCTGTCCCAATACAGCATCACAACAGTGACTGGGTTGCCCCACTGGGGCATACACCTAAGGTTCCACCCCTCACTATGTAACAGGTGCATCAAGACAAAAATGGCCCAAACAAAAGAACAGATCTAAGCTCCAGAAAAAATATAACTAAGCGATGAAGAGACAGCCAACCTATCAGATGCACAGTTCAAAGCACTGGTGATCAGGATGCTCACAGAATTGGTTGATCTTGGTCGCAAATTAGATGAACAAATGAAGGCTACACTAAATGAAATAAAGGAAAATGTACAGGGAACCAATAGTGATGGGAAGGAAACTGACTCAAATCAATGGTGTGGACCAGAAGGAAGAAAGAAACATCCAGTCAGAAAAGAATAACGAAACAATAATTAAAAAAATGAGAGGCTTAGGAACCTCCAGGACATCTTTAAATGTTCCAACATCCAAATTATAGGGATACCAGAAGGGGAAGAGGAAGAGCAACAAGTGGAAAACTTATTTGAACAAATAATAAAGGAGAACTTCCCCGATCTTGCAAGGGAAATAAACATCCAGGAGGTCCAGGAAGCTCAGAGAGTACCAAAGAAGTTGGACCCAAGGAGGAACACACCAAGGCACATCATAATTACATTAGCCAAGATTAAAATGAAGGAGAGAATCCTAGAAGCAGCAAGAGATAAGGGGACAGTCATCTACAAAGGAGATCCCATCCGACTGCCAGCTGATTTCTCAAAAGAGACCTTACAGGCAAGAAGGGGCTGGAAAAAAGTATTCCAAGTCATGAAAGACAAGGACCCACATCCAAGATTGCTCTATCCAGCAAAGCTTTCATTTAGAATGGAAGAACAGATAAAGTGCTTGTCAGATAAGGTCAAGTTAAAGGAGTTCATCATCACAAAGCCCTTATTGTATGAAATGTTAAAGGGACTTATCTAAGAAAAAGAAGATAAAAAAATAGAGTAAAATGACAGCAAACCGACAGTTATTAACAACCACAACAAAAACAAAAACAAACTAAGCAAACACCTACAAGAGGGACAGAACCACAGAAATGGAGATCACATGGAGGGTTAGCAACAGGGGAGTGGGAGGAGAGAGGGGGAAAGGTACAGAGAATAAGTAGCATAGATAGTAGGTAGAAAATAGACAGGGGGAGGGTAAGAACAGTATGGAAAATGTAGAAGCTAAAGAACTTATAAGTATGACCCATGGACATGAACTAAATGGGGTGAATGTGGGTGGGAGAGGGTGTGCAGGGTGCAGGGGAGTGAAGGGGGGAAATGGGAAAACTGTAATAGCATAATCAATAAAATATATTGTTTAAAAATGTGGAAGCCATATGACAAAGTATATACTTCAATCCCTACCTCACACAAAATCCGAAAATTACTGTTTGTAGTTGTAAATGTAAAATTTTAAACCATAAAACTTGTATAAAAATTTAAAAAAGAAAAAAGAAAATGTGCTAACCACACATGCAATGGAATATTACTTAGCAACACACAGGATGAAATTTTGCCATGTGCTACATGAATGGACCTAGAAGGTATTCATTCCAAGTGAAATCAGAAATAAAAAAGACAAATATCATATGATTTAACTTATATGTGGAACCTAAAACAACAAAACAAATTAACAAACCATGTAAAAGCAGACCTGTAGAGACAGAGAATAAACTGATGATTGCCAAAGGGGGGAGGAGTGGAGGGATAGATGAAAAGAAAATATTGAATGAGATGAGATTAACATTGAATCTTCACCCAAAATTTTTAGTGAAACACTTTTAACCATGAGAGCACATATAAAAAGACTTTGTAGCTTCCAAACCATGCTCTGTCACTTAGTTGGGTTACTGTGGCTAAGTTTATTTATCTCTCGGACGCTCAGTTTGCTCGTTAGTAACATGGCAGTGGCCCAAGGAAATGTTCCTACAATAAAAAAAAAAATTAAGACACCAAATACCAAAACTACTCAGAGATAAAGATAGCCTGTATAGTCCTATTTTTATTAAAGACACAGACTTAAAACCTTTTCACAATGAGAACTGCAGACCCAGATGTCCCATCTGGGAAATCCTACCAAACATTTTAGGAATAAATAATAGCACATGTAAACAAATTTTCCAAGAAGTATAAGAGGAGGGAATACTTCTCAATTGATTTCATGAGGACAACATTAGCATGATACCAAAACCAGATAATATCATTGCAAGAAAATTATAAACAATATCCTTAATAAATATACAACCAAAACTTCTAAAGAAAATATCAACAAATCTAATCTTGACATATATAACAATAATAATACATCATAACCAATTAAATTTATTCCATAAATGCAAGATTGGTTCAAATTCAAAAATTAGTGTAATTTACAATATCAATAAATTTTAAAGAAGAAAACAATATTTTTAATATATTTTATTGATTATGCTATTACAGTTGTCCCATTTTCCCCCTTCATTCCCCTCCACCCTGCACACCCCCTCCCATCCACATTCCTCCCTTTAGTTCATGTCCATGTGTCATAAGTTCTTTAGCTTCTACATTTTTCATACTATTCTTGCCCTCCCCCTGTCTATTTTCTACCTACCATCTATGCTACTTATTCTCTGTATCTTTCCCCCTCTCTCCTCCCACTCCCCTGTTGCTAACCCTCCATGTGATATCCATTTCTGTGGTTCTGTTCCTCTTGTAGGTGTTTGCTTTGTTTTTGTTTTTGTTGTGGTTGTTAAAAACTGTTGGTTTGCTGTCATTTTACTCTAAATATTTTTTATCTTCTTTTTCTTAGATAAGTCCCTTTAACATTTCATACAATAAGGGCTTTGTGATGATGAACTCCTTTAACTTGACCTTATCTGACAAGCACTTTATCTGCCCTTCCATTCTAAGTGAAAGCTTTGCTGGATAGAGCAATCTTAGATGTAGGTCCTTGCCTTTCATGACTTGGAATACTTCTTTCCAGCCCCTTCTTGCCTGTAAGTTCTCTTTTGAGAAATCAGCTGGCAGTCGGATGGGATCTCCTTTGTAGATGACTGTCCCCTTATCTCTTGCTGCTTCTAGAATTCTCTCCTTCATTTTAATCTTGGCTAATGTAATTATGATGTGCCTTGGTGTGTTCCTCCTTGGGTCCAACTTCTTTGGTACTCTCTGAGCTTCCTGGACCTCCTGGATGTTTATTTCCCTTGCAAGATTGGGGAAGTTCTCCTTTATTATTTGTTCAAATAAGTTTTCCACTTGTTCCACTTGTTGCTCTTCCTCTTCCCCTTCTGGTATCCCTATAATTTGGATGTTGGAACATTTAAAGATGTCCTGGAGGTTCCTAAGCCTCTCATTTTTTTAATTATTGTTTCTTCATTCTTTTCTGACTGGATGTTTCTTTCTTCCTTCTGGTCCACTCCATTAATTTGAGTCCCAGTTTTCTTCCCATCACTATTGATTCCCTGTTCATTTTCCTTCATTTCATTTAGTGTAGCCTTCATTTGTTCATCTAATTTGCGACCAAGATCAACCAATTCTGTGAGCATCCTGATCACCAGTGCTTTGAACTGTGCATCTGATAGGTTGGCTGTCTCTTCATCGCTTAGTTATATTTTTTCTGGAGCTTAGATCTGTTCTTTTGTTTGGGCCATTTTTGTCTTGATGCACTTGTTACATAGTGAGGGGCAGAACCTTAGGTATAGGCACTGGTGGGGCAAATCAGTCACTGCATTGTGACACTGTATGTGGGGGAGGGGTCAGAGAGGGAACAATGCCACTTGCCCTGCGCTCTCTCTTGGATTTCAGTCACTTCCCACAAGCAAACTAGGATCCTCTGGTGCTGACTCCCAGGTGGGTGGACTTGTGTATGTTTTAGGGCCCTGTGGGTCTCTCCAACAAACTCTCCTTGAGTCTTGGAGTCTCTCCAGCCACCTCAACCCCCACAAGTATTTTCAATCATTGTTTTGAGACTTTATTTTCCCATGCTGGGGCCCTGGGTTTTACAGTCTGTCTCACTCTCCAGTTTTGCCTGGTTTATCTGCTCGAGAATGTGGGATCACCCAGTCAACCAGCTGCCTTGCCCGTCTCACTGTGTCTGCCTGCTGCTACCCTGCACCGGGTTCAGCCATCCACCACTTTTTCCTGGTGCAATCCCTCTCTGCAGGCTGCCCACTCCACCCCTCTTACCAGTCTGGATGAATGGTTTTTGGACTTCCGTACAGTTCAATTTTCTGTCAGTTCTGGTTGTTTTTTTGTTTCTAAATTTTTGTTATCATTAATTTTGGTTGTGTGAGGAGGCACAGTGTGTCTCCCTATGCTTCCATCTTGGCCAGAAGTCCGAAAGCAATGTAATCTTATCAGATGCCACCAAAAAGCAGTTAACAGAACTCATCGTCTTTTCACAATGAAACTTCTCAGCAAACTAGGAGTAGAAGAGAACTTAATATCTCCACCTGTGAAAGACATAAATCTCACAGCCAACAGTATTTTTAATGGTAAAAGGCGAGTTTATTTCCTTCCAAGGTAGGAACAGGGGAGGTATATTCACTCTTACCACTCTATCCAGCATTGCACTAGAGGTCCTGCAACAAGGGAGAAAAAAATAATTGTGTCCACATATATGAAAGGAAGCAATACAATAGTCTCTTCACTTATTCCATTATTGTCTGTGTAAAAACTTCAAATACTTTACTTTTAGCAAGGTTGCAAAATATAAGATCAACCTACAAAAATCAATTTTATACCTATATACTAGCAGTAAACCACTAGAAACTGAAATTTTAAAAATACTGTTTAGAACACTTCCAAAACACAAAATGCTTACATATAAATCTATTAATATATGTGAAAATGTTTGAAAGCTAAAAACTACTAAGTACTAATAAAGGAAATTTTAAAAGATGTTAATATATGAAGGGATATACATTGGTCATTGACTGGAAGACTCAATATAATCAAGACATCAATTCCCAGTATTTGATCTATAAATTCAGCACAATCCCAATAAAATTCCCTGCAGAACTTTTGGTAAATTGAGAGAACTGAGTCTAAAATTTACATGGAATGACAAAAGAACTAGAATAGTCAAAATAATTTTGAACATAATTGAAGTACACACTCTGCCTGATGTCGAGTTTATATAAAGCACGCTGTAAGGAATAGACATTGTGTTTGTAAAAACATAGCCATACAGAACAATGCAACAAAATAGTGAGCCCATAATTAGACCCTTGCAAATATCTCAGGTATAAAAGCAATTCATTGGAAAAATGATCTTTTCAAAGATGTTACAGGCACAATTGGGCTTCCATGTGGAAAAAAAGAACCAGAATCAGTTTTAGAACCATTCTCAAACATTTACTCAAAATGGGTCATAGACTTAAGTGTAAAACCTAAAACTATAGTATTTTTATGAGAATACTTAGGAAATATTTATGCTATTGCCAAAGATTTCTTAAATACAACCCAATGATGCATGCATCATGATTCTTTTAAATATTTTAGTAAATTATATGTTCCACCCTCAAAACCTCTGGTCTGAAAAAGACTTAAGAAAATGAAAGCAAAGCCATAAATAGGGAGAAAATATTTGCAAAGCACACACCTGATAATGGACTTTTATCTACAATATATGAAGAACTCTCAAAGCTCAACAAGAAGAGGAAAATCCATAGTTTTAAAATAGGCAAAAGATTTAAATATACCCATTTCACCAAACATGATATAGAAATGACAAAAAAGTAAATGAAAATGAAAATTTGCTCAATATCATAAGTACAAAAATGTAATTAAAAACCAAAAGGAACTCTGGCTGCGTGGCTCAGTTGATTGGAGCATCATCCCAGGCACTAAAATGTTGTGGGCTTGATTACCAGTCAGGGCAGATACCTAGGTTGTGGGTTAAATCCCCAGTTGGGACGCATATGGGAGGCAACTGATTGGTGTTTTTCACATCAATGCTTTTTTCTCTCTCTTTCCCTCCTTCTCCCTCTAAAATTAGTAAACATATCTTCTGGTAATAATTAAAAATAAATAAATAAATATAATGTCAAAAATAAATTAAGACCAAAAGGAGATGCAGTTTAATACCTTTTTAAAATGGCTGGCATTAAAACAACAGCAAAAGCCCAGCAAATAGTGTGTACTGGCATGGATATGGAGCACTTGAAACTTTTATACATTGCCGGTAAGTATACAAAGTGTCAGACCACTTCAGAACCCAGTTTCACAATTTCTTACAAAGTTTAAAATACACTTCATTTTACTTGTCAATCCAAGTAAAATCAAAACATGTACACATAGAAGTTTGTATGAGAATTTTCATAGTAATCTTAGTTGTGATCATATTGCACTGGAAACTACCCATATTTTCTTCAGTTGGTAAATGGATGAAAAACTGTGGTACATCCATATAATGGTATAAATATACAGCAATAAAAAGGAATGAGCTCCCAAATCATGCAACCACAGTAATAAAATTCAAATGCATTCTGCTTAGTAAAATAAGCCATACTCAGAAGGATATGATTCTGTTCATGATATTCTGGAAAATTAACACAATAAAGATTGAAAACAGAGCAGTGGTTGGCTGATTGGTGCAGGGACTAAAGGTTGATCACTCAGTGGCATGATGAAGTACTAATAGATAATGGAACTCTTTTGTCTTTATTGCAGTAGTAATTACATGATTATTTGTAGTTGTCAGAACTAATGCAGCTGTGCAAATAAAAAGATGATTTCACTGGATGTAAATTATATCCAGTAAACCTAATTTAAAGGCAAATCACTAGGTGGAATTGATAGCAGATTGGCACAACAGTGAAAATATAAGTGAACCTGAAGTCATGACAATGCAAATCTAACATGATTTGAGAAGAAAGATTGTAAAGAAAGAAACTTACAGAACTGTGGAAGAATGGCAAGCAGTTAAACATGCATGTAATTGGAGTTTCAGAAAGAAAGGAGAGAAAACAATGTAAACAATGACTTTACTAAATACAGACCAAAAATATTGAAATTGTGTCTAAAACTACCACCCCCCTAGCCCTGGAAACTTAGTAAACCTAGCAGGATACATATATTTTTTAGTTTCTGAAAAACCCACTAAACTAAACGCATCATGGCAAAATTATTGAAAAGAAAATACAAAAAGAAAAGCAGCCAGTGAGGTAGAAAAGAGATATTACATTGCCTGATCCCTTTAAGAAAGAATGACAGCTGATTTCTCCTAAGAATCTGTGGAGACTAGAAGACAATATTTGCTCATGTGCAGAAAGGAAAATAAAACACTTAACCTAGAAATCTCTGTCAGGGAGAAATCTTCAAAACTGAAGAAATAAAAACGTTTTCAGAAAACAAAAAACCTAAGAGAATTATCATTACCTGGCCTGCACTGCAAGAACTGCTAAAGGAAGTATTTCAGGCTGAAGGGGAAAGATACCTGGTAGAAATTCAGATCCATGGGTGAGAAGGAAAAGCACTCTTCTGGTTTAAGTGGCTGTACATTATGGGCCCTTATGTATTGTTCAGATTTAATCTCATAAGTTGTTCTCTTGTACTTATTGCCTAGCCCAGTATTTTTTTGTTTTTGTTTTTTCCAAATTCTTCCAAACCCATTACTGGATTCTGAAATCAATCTAGGGGTCATGACCAGCATTTTATTTCTTCAGAAGCAGAGTAGAATAGGCAATACCAGAGCACACTGGTGTGAAGTCTAAGTATTAGCTTTATGAAGTCTAAGTATTAACATTTAACTTTTTCTCAGCCTTGAGTGCTTATATAATGGTTTACAACCTAAAGTTGTTTTGCTCTTTTTAAATTTCTAGGTTACAGTCCAAAATGTTTGTAAAACATGGTCCTAACTCCATGGGCCTTTCTATTTCTTGAACATCCCATTCATGTGTGTTGTTGCTATCTGAGAACTTTTTCTTTGCATCTCTTTGCATGGCTAGCTTTTCAACTCCTAAATTTCAACTCAACTATTACCTTTCTGCCTTTCTAAAAAGATAGGTTATTGTAATCAGTGTCAGTATGAAATTTTAAAGGACCCTAGAGGTAGAGTATCAAAAGTTGCATTTGAACTTACCCAGAATTTGTATCTGATACTCTTCATAAAATCTGCAGCAGACAAAAAAAAAAAAAAAATGTATGAAACCAATAAGCTATAATGACTGTTTTTTTCTAGGTGGAAAAGTTATCATATTTCTCTAAATCTGTTTATGTGGAACGAAAATGCACAAAAAAAGCTTTTTTAAACAACACCTTGTCTTTCATTCTTTATCTTTTTCCACTAGAAATTGTTACTTTGCACTGTTTTTTCCAGGTACTACATTAAAGCAACTTTCCATTAATTCTGGAATTTTTCTACTTCTTAGTGGTCAAATGTAACTATCCAGTACTCAAACATGGAAGGCCAGTATCAAAAATTAAAGAAAAATTTTCCTACCAAGATGAGATTTTATTTCAGTGCCTGGAGGGTTTCTATCTTAATGGCAGCAACCCAGTATTCTGTGGTGGAAATAATACTTGGGAGCCTGAGATGCCAACGTGTATTAAAGGTACATATTGTTTTATTTTCCTTCTTGTTTCTTAAGGTTTTATTTCTTTGGCATTAAATATCAGTGATAAAGAATGTTTGAAAAGAAGCAATTTTAGTAATTAACTCCATCTTGTATTTATTTATATCCATGACAGATATATGACATAAATTTCATATAGGATTTTGCTGTTGTACTTTTTGCATGTGTTCATACAGTTCTTAGCAGGTTATATACGTCAGGTAGGTTTATAAATTTCTCTTGTTCAGTACTTCCGTGTATAAACATGGTTAGCAACCATTTTTCGGAATAAACTGAAACATGGGAATTTGTACCTAAAAAAGAATAAAATTGATAATTTATATAGATTAAAAGAAAGTGGTAATTCCCAAGTGATTGATCCTACATTATTATGTTTTTCAGTGTCAATTCCTGTCAATTCTAAACCTCTTACTTTGAGTCATTCAAATTTAGTAACATCCTACTTATATTTTACAAGAATCCTTTAAATTCATGTTATGTACAGTCATTCATCACCTTTAGTAAAAGATATAAGAAGAACTTTATAGCCATTTTAGTTATTATTGTTAGTGATTTAAAATTATTTGCCATAGTCTGCAGATATAAACAGGTATGGAAGCTTGGGCAAATTACTTAAATTTCAAATGTATTTACTCAAATAATTTAATGCCTTCCCTCACTGGGTCAAAATAAAGTTTAAACTGGTTGCACTTAAACCACTTAGCACAACGCATGGCATATATAGTAACCTCTTAATGAAAACTCATATATGACTTACAGCATCACTCCAATTGATGTTTGTGCAGTAGGTCTATAGTGTTTATTTCCTAATATGTATTTTTGTGTGTGTCACCAACTTTGCTATTTTAATTCATTTTAAAAGTGATCTTTTGACACATTTAAATGTATCATCATGGTCCAGGACTATGTTTCATTTCCCAGACTGCAAGTTTATTTCTTTTTATATACTACAATTTGAACTGGGAAATTTCCGCTGTCTCTAGAACAAGGCTTATATTTCTACTACCCCCACCCCAAACAACTCTACCTCAAAAAATTACTCTTTGTACCATTAATGGGCATTTCTTTTTGGCAACAGAAACTAAATTTCATACCATCTGAAAGGCAGGAAAAGTCATTATTTACTGAGATGAAATGGAGGACTTCTTGCATGGACTACTCATCAACTGCTCTGCTCAACATTTGAGAAATTATTTTGATATGGTGGATGGAATTGTCTTCCTAATTTCCATTTTGCTATCTCTAGCTTCTCTTTGGTTTCAGCAGAAACAAGAGACATGAGGAATAGTGAGAAGAAGAATAGTGGCAATAGTGGGAAGAGCCTGGGCTGACCTCACTCAGGGCTCTAGTTTTGTTTTGCTTTCTTATGGAACATCATTTCTGTGGGCTTTCATTTTCTGTTGTTTAATGAGGGTATTTGAACTCAAATCTCAATCATTGTCTTCTAATTTGTATATTTTCTGTTGTCCTAAACTCTAAAGGATTAAGCAGAATTATGCATGTTACTATGGTAATTGGAACACCTTTTTATAATTCCTGTATATCTGGTACCTCCACAAGTATCTTAGTTGAGTGCTGTGAGGTTTGGGAGTTGGGGGAGAAGAGATGGTTTTTTAGTGGGTTGCATATAAGATTGCATGAGAATTTTATACTCATTGACCATTTCATGTTTGCTCACATGATCCTAGTGGGTATATGCATTGAAGGCTACTTTGTTTGTTGATATGTTCTTTTGAAAGAGTTGACCGTAAGAATTCGCAAAGGATTTAAAAAACACTGATACAGTTTAATATTTGAAAGAAGAGACAAGGATTGTGAGAAAAAAAAAACTTATCAAGAGAAGAAACTACAAAAATCTTTTTTTAAAGTCTAACCTCCTCATGGTATTATTACTGTAATCAATTTTCTATTATTAGAGAAAAACTATACAAAAAGGACCAATCACAATATATAATGGTAATAAAGTAGATCTGATTATACTAATAGGAAATAATGTTTATGAAATACTAAGCACAAAATGATATAAATTATTTCATATGATACTATTTGGATGATGTATTTTAAATATATATGTTTACTCTGAACACATAATTTTTTATGATTTATTAATAGTTAATTTCTAGAGTCTCCATTATATAGTATAAAACTGTAGTGAACATTTTTTAAAGATTTTATTTATATATCTTTAGAGGGGAAGGGAAAGAGAGAGGGAGAGAAATATCAATGTGTGGTTGCCTCTCCTGCATCCCCTGCTGGGAACTGGCCTGCAACCCAGGCATGTGCCCTGACTGGGAATCAAACCGCGATCTTTTGGTTCGCAGGCCCACGCTCAATCCACTGAGCTACACCACCAGGGTGTGTAGTGAACATTTTTATGTATACATATATCCTTATATACTTGTGTAAAATATATATTTAGGTCATATTCCCAGAAATAGAAGTACAAAGTTCAGAAAGTACACACATTTTTAATTTTGAGGGATAATCAATCTTTCTAACAGAAAATCAAACTAAATCCATAATTTTTACTGATAAGACTGATGAATTGAATCAAATTTATTTTTTTCAGGTTTCAAGCCTACTCATCCAACCAAGCCTCCAGTTTCAAGATATCCAGGTTCAGTAATTCTGTGATATCCTCAGTAATTCAAGATATTCAGGTTTAATAATTACAAAAAGCTTTGTAAACTGATGGATGAAAAGTCATGTCTTGTTTAATTTGCCTTCCTTTTAATTATTAATGAAGCTGAATCTTTTTTGTCTACATTTAGTCATGTCTTTTGTTCAGTTTCTATTATGTTCCTAAAATGTTATTTTTGTTGCTTGTAAGAGTTCATTATAAATTAAAGACCTTGTGATAAATACATAGTGAACATTTTTCCAGGTCTTTTTTGGCCTTAATTTTACCAGTTCATTTTCATTGAACACTTTTATACTATACTATTGGATATAGATTTCTTTTTATAACTTTTGTTACACATGCAGTATACAAATGTATTTTTGTAAGTTTTCAAACATTACAAAAAGTATACAGAGTAAATAATTAGTTCTTCATCTCTTTTTCTGGTATATTGTCTGAGTTAATCACTGTTGATAACTAGGTGTCTTTTTATCCATTTCTGATGTATAAGGATACATCACTATTCTTTCTTATATAGTTATATGTAGTTTGACACTTTTCATTTTTCTTAACCAGAAATGGAATTATGTTCTTAATATTTTTCTAAAACTCTCACATTTTACACTTACTCTATTAGATTGAGGATGTAGTTAGGTGATGATTTTAACATATATCATGTTTTATTTAACTATTCTCCTATCAGTGGTCAGTTATGTGTGCAGAAGTCATCAGTTATGTGTGCAGAAGGTTCACATTACTGGGTAGTTGAATGTTTCAGTCTTTTCCTAATGTCTATTAGTGCTGTGTCTTTCTTATAACAGCTTTAAGTCTTCAAATTATATACATGTAAACATTTCAACCATGTGTTCTGATTGCATTCTTTGCATTTAAATCGTTGGTATATCTGAAAATTATACTATATGGAATGAGATTGGGTTATTCTCCACTCCACCCACCCCATTCGGTAGCTAAGTAGCACCATCTATGGAATACATTGGTTTCTCTCCAACTGTTTTAACATGCATTAAATTCAGAGGTGTTCTAGCCTTCTTTCTGTTCTCTTAACTGTATATTCCTGTGCAAGCATAAAATTGTTCTTTCAATTTTATCATATCATATCATATGCGTTAATATGTGGCAGAACACTTCCTGTTCAGAAGTGTGCAGGCTACTCTCATGTTAATTTGCCAGATCAATTTTTATTTAATTTTTTACCATTTCAACCATTCTAACTCATACATTCACATTCTTGTGTAATCGTCACTACTATTTCCAAAACTTTTCATCTTCCCAAACTGAAATTTTACACCCCTTAAACAGTAACTCCCAATTCATACCTCTCCTTTCATCTCCAGTGACCTCTATTCTAACTTCTGTCTCTATGAATTTGACATCCTAGGTACTTTATGTAAGTGGAATTTTACATTTGTCTTTACTACATGGCTTATTTCACATAGCATAATGTTTTCAAGGTTCATCCATCTTAGAGAGTAGTGTATATCTGAACTTTATTTCTTTTTATGGCTGAAAATGTTTCATTTCTTGTATATACCATATTTTGTTTATCCATTCATCTGCCAATAGACTTTTGGGTTGTTTCCACCTTTTGGCTATTCTGAATATTCTTCTCTAAATATTGGTATTCAAGTATCTGTTTGAGTCTCTGTTTTCAACTTTGAGGGTATATGCCTAGCAGTAGAATTGCTAGGTTTTATGGTAATTCTATGTTTAGTTTTATGGAATGACCATACTGTCTTCCACAGAAGCTGCACCATTTTACGTCCTCACCAATGATGCACAAAGGTTTTAACTTCTCTACCTCTTATCCAACACATGTTATCCTCTGTGTTTTATTTTTTAATAAGAGCCATCCTATTATATGGTAGGTAAAAAGTGTGAAGTAATATCTCATTGTGGTTTTTATTTGCATTTTTCCCTTGATTAATTATGTGTAGAACATATGTTTTGTGTGCTTATTTGCTAGTTTTATATCTTCTTTGGAGAAAGGGCATTCAAGTCCTTTGCTCATTTTTGAATCAGGTTAGGATTTTTGTTAATGATTTTTAGGAGTTCACTATATATTGGAAATTAATCTTTCTTCAAATGGATGATTTGCAGATGTTTTCTTCCATTGTGTGGGTTTCCTTTTCACTCTATTGACAGTGTTCTTTGATGCACAAAGTTTTTAATTTTGATGAAGTCCAATTTATCTTTTTTTTGTTGTTGCCTGTGCTTTTGGTGTCATATCCAAGAAATAATGCCAGATCCAGCACCATGAAGTTTGTCCTCTATGTTTTCTTCTAAGAGTGTAATAGTTTTAGTTTTTGTATTTAGTTTTTTATAACTTTGGAATTAATTTTTGAATATGGTATAATGTAAGGATCAAACTTCATTCTTTCGCTTGCAGATCTCCAGTTTTCCAAGAACCATTTCTTGAAAAGACTACCCTTTCTCCGTTGAATGTTCTTAGAAGCACATTGTAGGCAATTATTTGACTATATATGTTAGGCCCTCTATTCTATTCCATTGGTCTATATTTCTTTATGTCAGTGCCATTCTGTTTTGATTACTGTGACTTTGTAATCAGTTTTGAAATCAGGAAGCATGAATCCTCTCAACTTAACTCTTCTTTTTCAAGGTTGTGTTGACTATTCCATATGCTTTAAGATTCCATATAAACTTTAGGATGGATTGTTTTAATTCCTGCAGAAAGCACCTTCAGAATTTTGATAGGGGTTTTTACTTCATCTGCAGGGTTTTTGTTTTTGTTTTGCTGTATTCATATCTAAACAATATTAAGTGTTCTAATCCATGCAGAAGAATGTCTTTTATATATTTGTGTCTTCTTTAATTGTTTTTTATAATTTTTGTTTTTGTATGAGTCATTTGCCTTCTTGATTACTCCAAAGTATTTTATTCTTTTTGATATTATAAATGGATTTGTTTCCTTAACTTCCTTTTTGGGTTGTTTATTTTGTTTTATATATAAATGCAACTGATTTTTGCATGTTGATTTCATAGCCTACAATTTTTCCCAATTCATTTATTAGTTCTATCAACTTGGGGTGTGTGTAATCTTTAGGGTTTTGTATATAAAAGATCATGTCATCTGTAAAGAGAGATAATTTTATTTTTCCATGCCAGTTTTGATCTTTTTTATTTTTTACCTAATTACTGTGACCCTACATATAATATTATGTTGAATAAAAGAGGAAAATGTGACATCCTATCTGGTTCCAGATCTTAAGGTAAAAACTTTTGGTATTTCACAATAGACTATGATGTTTGCTATGGGATTTTTACAAATGGCCTTCATTATATTAACAAGTATTTCTATTCTAGATCAATTTCTAAATCTTAAAAAAAAGTTTTAGGTGGAATCATGTTGACTTCAAATCTAATTTTGAGAATGCAGTAATGATAAATTTACTTGCTGTGCCACACAGTACTGTGACAGGAAATGTCAGTGCACAGGAAGAAGAATGTTGTGAATATTTGATATAAATTTTGAATATTTTATGATTCTACTTTAATGAGAGATACTATTTAAAATGAAATGAAATCATAAGCAATTTTATACAAACACAAAACATCAATGTAATAGAAATTATAGATCTTTAAGTTTTATTTAGTCTTTCTTTCTTTTTTTTTTTTACTTTTTCCATTTTTTTTCTAGGATATCCCAATCCTCGTGAATTACCACCAATTGAAGAAATTGTGGAATTAGGTATTTAGTTATTAATAATTCTTTACTATGAGACCTTAGAGTTCTACATGAATACATTATGTTCCAATTACTTGTAGTTAGAGAAGAAACAAGATGTCACAAATTATTAATGATAACTGACATTTGTAGTTATTTTAGTATCCAAATACCATAACAAATGTATGTGTAGATACATATAAGTAGTTTTTTCTAATCTTATGAATTCTAATTGTCCTATTTACCTGTACTAAATAACCTGGTGTGATAACTACAGCACAAAACAGTGACAAGTGAGGTTCCTATTAGGAATTTTATAAGACACATCCTATAACCAGAATCTATTTGAAGTGGTGTATGATCAGAATGACTTGGATGTACTAATAGTCATGCTAAAAGTAGACTGATACCTTTTTGCTGTAGTTTTTAGATGATCTGATCAAAAGTAAAATGCAATTGCTATCTGGGACCCATCCATGCTCAATATCTTTAAAACTACTTTCATTTTTTTCTCAGATTCAGGAGTCATAGCTCTAATTATTTTCACTATACGTAAGTATCTCAAACTTGAATACCACTTACCTCAAAATATTACCATAAAGAAGTGAACTTTTAATGATTTTTTAGTTTAGATTTTTTAGTTTCTATAACTTTGTTTAGCTTAAAATTAAGTTAATCAGTGTAGAAAATACCCCTGACCTCTCATATGATATACTACAATTTGTTGGTGATTGTATATTCATTTAAATTATGTATGTACACTTATTAACAAACCCTAAATAATGCTTTTTTCCAAGATGATTAGTCATAAGACTTTTCATCAAGACTTTTAGTTTAGAAAACAAGGACTCTTCTCAGACTTACTGTGAACTACTTAAGTGATTCCAGGAAATTGCATTTAGATGTGAAGAGTCCAGATGGAATATAAATGTATATGTGCTTAAATAAAATAACATTTCAGACCACTGAAATGTAACCAACATTAATTTCATCTGCTACATTTCGAATCTTGGAAATTATTTTTCATAATTACATGTAATTTGTTTTCTGGTTTCTTATAGTTGTTGCCATTGCAATAATTTGCACCTGCTTGTATAAATTCCTTCGCAGAGAGAAGAAAGGGTAAATTAAACATGTTTCTTCTGATTTATTTGTCCTTCTTGCTCTTGACATACTTTTGTGTCTCTTTTGTTTGTACTCTGTATTGCATATCATCTATTTTTAAAATGTGCAGCATTAGTGTGGCATCTGAATTATATTTTTTTTACTAAAATTACTTTCAGCTGCTTTTAGTAGCACTGTAACAAGAATAACCTGTCTGAGTTGCTTTAGCTATTGTAACTGTAAGAAAAATTTTAGTGACATTTTAGGTTCAAGTTCTGCAGCGAATCATGGACCATGATGGGGCCTTTCCAACTGTAGGTATACCCTATTTTCTAAGGAAGACTAGTGGCCAGCATTTAATTTAAAATAGTTCACTGTGAGACTTTGAGACTCTGGAATTTTTAGAATTAAAGCTTCCCTTTGCCTGTATAATGTAGGAAGTTGTAAGAAGCTATGTAGGTGTATTATTCAAGTACCCAATTTGATTTTTTTCATTTAGACTTTTTATTTATATAAATTAAATGGGAATTAGAAGCAACACTCTGATTTCCCTCTTATGTTCTCTTAATTTCCTAGGCTATAGTAACTGATGGTGTTAAATGTCAAGTTACTGAAAGAAATAATATTTACAAGCCACCTCATTAACTTTATCTGCCTTTTTATTTATAAAAATGGAAAAGGGTAGGCTTAGAATGGAAAGAAAGTCTACAAATACATATCTTCTAAGAAGAATAGAGTTTAAACATCAAACTTAAATTTTAATGAAATAATTAACAATTTAATGAAAGACTTAGAGTAAATCCTGGAGCATGAACAAAGATTATGCTTTGAAATTTCTGAATTTTAGTAACTTTTGGTAGTTTTTCAAATACCTTTGAAATCAAAAAATAATTTTAATATTTATAGGTTTGTGATGCTTATTTAAAATTTAAAAACCAAAATAAGAGCCAACACTCTTTTATTTGGGATCAAAGAATTGCAAGTCATGCCACACAAATTCAGGCAGAAACCCATACAGTGTTCCAATTATGGTGCAAAAGTGAAGGGGTTTTATAGGAAAAGAAGAAAGAATTTTATTGCCTCTGAAAAGTTGAGGTACCCTTTAGCTATTTGTGATTAGTTATGGATCCTATCTTCAAATACAAAGTCCCTCATTATAATTCCTTGTTGCCAGGATCTGTAGCCCTGCCGACTTTACAAACATTTTTTTTATAATACAATGTTGCTTTGTCTTAGTCCAAAAGTTGTTATGCCCAGTTCAAACATTCCAAAGGTTCAGGGAGCGGGACATGCAAGGCCATCCCTCCCAAACAGCTGCTCTAGCTCCACTTCAAAATGGCTCCACTTGTGTCAACTTTTACAATAATATCTTTTCCTTTTATATTAGTCATCTGGTTTGGGGCTATATAACAAAAGTATGTTTTTCACTCATAAAGAGTTCAAACATTTTTTTCCATTGTTGGCTCCCTTTTTAAAATACCCAAACAAGATGTAGACCAAGACATATCATAATTAAAATGCCAAAGATTAAGACAAAGAGAGAATCTTAAAAGCATCAAGAGAAAAGCAGTTAATTAACATTCAAGGGAGCTCCCATAAGACTGTCAGCTGATTTCTCAACGGAACTTTTGCAGGCCAGAAGGTATTAAAAAAATATTCAAAGTGATAAAAAGCAAGGATCTACAACCAATATTACTCTACCCAGCAAAGATATCATTTAGAATTGAAGGATATTAAAGAGCTCCCCATGCAAGAAAAAGCTAAAGGAGTTTATCACCACCAAACCAGTATTACATAAAATGTTAGAGTCCTCTTTAAGAAGAAGGAAAAAATATAAAATATGAATAATAAAATAAAAATACATATCTATCAATAACTGAATCAAAAATAAACAAAGAAGCAGAAAAATACAGACTCATGGATATAGAGAACATTGTGATAGTTGCCAGATAGGAGAGGGGTTTGAAAGATGAGTGAAAAAGTAGAAGAATTAGGAAGTATAAATTGGTAGCTACAGAATAGTCACAGGGGTGTAAAGTACAGCATAGGAAACACAAGGTCTATCTGGAAAAAGTCCAGCCAATGTTAATATAAAGAGAACAGTCTGTGCAACCTCTATGTAACTTGTCAGCCAAGGTGAGTGGACTGTGCACATGTATGAACAATTGCAACTTCACCGTAGTAGTCAGTGAAGGTGGTAGATGCCATTGAGTGAGTATGTGTACTGTGTGTCTGTCACATTCAAAATGACAGCAAATAGAGTAACAAATCTGCAACAGATTTTGTATTAAGCTTGAACATTCCTCCATGAAAGCTATTCTGATGATTCAGAAGACTTTCAGGGAAGATGCCATGAGTGCAGTGCAAATAAAAGTGTGATGCAAATGCTTCAAAGAAGGTCGAGAATCTGTTGAAAGTGACCCATGTTCTAGAAGGCCTGAGACAAGTAGAACACCTGGGAATCTTGAATGTGTATGGGCTGCAATCTACAAAGATTGGTGAATGACAGTGTAAGAACTAGAAGCTGATCTGGGGATTCCAAAATCTACTGTGTCTAAGATTTTGATGAGGGATCTTGGTATGAAAAGTGTCATGGCAAAATTTGTTCCACAGCTTCTGCTACCAGAGCAGAAGGAATATCATGCTGCCATTGTTAATGACTTGATTCAAACTGCTACCAATGAACCC